>CAVNYN010287843.1:26135-75102 GCA_963692815.1 Nyctanthes arbor-tristis | reverse complement strand
TATTAGTTGTTTACACATTAGTCAATATTTCGATTCTCCTCCCTTACAATCCTCTTGTAACATTCAAAAAAAATTAATAAACTGATACTTATAATAGGGCGATTATTATTCATGTATTTTCTTAATGATATTTTAGAATGGGTTAATTTCACAAATCATCCCCCAACCTTTGTTTTCACCCTCAACAACCCCAACCTTTAATAAATGCACGTAAATCGTCCTTTTTCCAAAAAAAAATTCAACAAAATGACGATTTGACCCCTTAACTTTTTAAATTCTTTTAAAAAAATTCAAAATAATAAAAAAATTAAAGTAAAAAAAGAAAACCCAACCCACCCCACCCACCCCTCTCCCTTCCAAGATTGGCCGCTGGAAATGGAAACATTGTGCCACCAAAATGGCAGCATTCCGGTGGCAAAAAGGGGGGTTAATCCCCTCTTCCCATTTGCTGCATTGGGGGCCCCTGTAACACTCTCGTAAATTTCAAAAATTTTGGAATAATAATTGACTCACTTCTTCAATATTGCTCAATTAATAGTAATCAGTAAGGAAATTTTGTAATAGGACAATAAGTCATAACATTTTCTAAGACTTTGAAAATATTTTGTTTACCATGACGAGAATGAAATGATAGCTTGAGTTTATATCGACTACTTTCATCGGTTAGTGGTGTTACCAAAGAATGATTAGGTCTAATCGGGAAGTGAGTTCGGAGCAAAAGAAATGCTTAAAACTAAAATATCGTGCTTAATTAGTATAAGTCGAAAGCACCAAGACCGAATTATGGAAGCCCACTAAGTAGAAGGACTCATTAAGCAATAAAGGCAGAAAAAATCTAGATGACACTTGGCCATTTAGAAAAATGCTCACATGAATTAAATTTGAAAACACTTGGCACTTTGATTGGTGAGATGAATCCCCAATCCTCCAATTGGACTTATTTTGATTGGCTAATTGAAAATTATCTAAGGACAAATGGCCAACTTTTCATAGGTGGAACTCAAATTTTTCTCCAAATAACCTAAGAAATTCGTCCATAAAAGGGATTAGCCATATATCATTATCAAAAGGCTTTCAAAACACTTCCTTTGTCTCTCAAACAAAGCTCTTTTCATATGCATATATAACCCCTACTTTAAAAACTACTTTGTTTAAGAAATACTCAAGGATTTGAAGGTATCTCGCTACCTACAAACATTCAATAATCTTTAAAAGGGGCAAGAGCAAGGTGAGTAACCAATGTCTTAGTTTCCTTGACATGTTTGAGTTTCTAAAGAAAAGATTGTGTTTAATGCATTGCTATGATAAGAATTAAAGTATTTTCTTGCATTTGAACCACTAGTATTCCTCTACCCGTTTTGTATTGTTTGCTTGGAATTGTTTCCATACTATGACCTATCCAATGATTCCAGGATAGGGAATACTAGTATGGTATTTGATTGGATTGATAATGCTCTTGGCTTGGAACTCCGGTAAGGGTCAAGCGGGGTTTTAGTGTGGATCCACTTATCATTGTATTGCCATGATCAATTGGCATTTGAATGATATCATTGCGCACTACAGGTAGTAGATAATTCTAGTGCTTGGGCCCTACCATGCATTTGCAAAGGTTTGTGCATCTTTATGTTACCTTGAACTTAAAATTATAAAATAATTTTTGTAACCTTGTGGCAAATCAAAATATTGTATGACTCACGGGCTACCTTATACTCACTTAGTGTTTATTTACTTTTTTTTGTAGATGTTCATTCGCAAGATCTTTGAAAGGCAAGCGGAGACATGGAGTGAGAACTCGAGTGCGAGTTAGATATCTTAAGTGATAGAGATGGACTTATGGGGTTATTACGAGGACGCCCCACAATTCCTAATGTATTTGGGCACTACATATGAACTCAATGTTTATTTTGCCTACACTCACGCCCATCTCCATCACAATAAGTTTGTGGTTGATAAACCGTTGTTTTTCACTTAAATGTAGTAGCCTAATAGCATGACTAGTTATAAGAATATAGTAGTCTAATAATATGACACTAATTATAAGAACAAACCTAAGTATAGGCATACACTCACAGGTGTAAAACTCAGTATGTGAAGTTATAAGAATGACTTTTGTAAGAATTGGAGGCCTATTTTCTATGTAAAGGCACTCCAATTATGTAACTCGGCAAGTAGCAATAAAAATTTGTTTATTACCCTAACTTGTTGTGTATTCTTTACACCATAGTCAATTGGGCAAAATAATTGTGTATAAAAAAATAACTAAATAGGTAAGTAACCAACTATTTTTATGAAATTAATTGTAGTAATAGGATAGCCTCACAAGAACTTTCAATTGGAAGTTTCACCCTAAGGCCACTTTGAACATAAAGAAAAATTATATTCCAATACTCTTTTGAAAACCAAATTGTTTGTCTCATCCCTCGTTGCTAATAGATATGAAAAATAAAATAAAAGCTTCCGTAAATAGCAATAAATAACTTGTTAAAATTGTTAGAACAACAGAGGCGTAACAAGAGTGGTATCAGAGCAGCGTTCCAACATCCATTACTTGTGTATCCTACTCCTTATGAGGCTCTTCCCGGTCTGTTTGCAAGTAAATAACCATATATTGAGCTACAAAGTAGTATATGTACCTTTATGTAATCTCCTAGAGCAAGGCTTATTAGTTACATGATCGATAGAGTTGAATTTGTTTTTGTGATGTGGATTTATCTTGCTTTAAAATACTAGTTTGAAAGTGTGGATTGTGGACTTAAAATAAGGAGTGCTTTTGCCAAGAAGTAGAAGGAAGTGTTTTAAGGAGCCAAGCCATGGAATGTGGGAGAAAAATGGTAGTTTACAACTTAGTTTTAAACATGAAAATGACCTTAGGGAATGTTATATAAGGTCTATCCATATTAGAATACGTTTTGGAATTTAAAGGATTACAAAGGAGGCATGAAAATGAACCAAGAATAAAACAAGAAATCGAAAGGAAAAGAGGCAGCCTAGGGTGCCGGCGCCCTGCCAAGGAGTGTCCCCCCCCCCCCGGGCGCAGTTTCTAATTATGGGCAAAATTCTAGTACGCTTGAGGGCGGGCGCCCTGCTTTAGCAGTGCGCTCACACCTCACTTTCTGATTTTGAAATCTGTTTCCATACGGCCGCATGGATAAGGCATGCGGCCGCATACCACCTAAAACCCCTTTTTCCCAAAAATTTGCATTGAGGTCCCAAACTTCTGGTTTTCATGCAGATTAGTCTAAAACAATTATTTTATGACTTTTCAACCTTGAACTCGACTTTTTCCACCAAATCAACCCCATTTTAGAAAGATTTCTTTTAACTATATATTACCCTAAGTCAAGTATAGTCCCTAATAATTTTCCTTTAGATTTGGTATATTAATTTCTTTGATATGTTAAGTCATTGAGAATATAACGGGACCCACCCATATGAAAACACATTTTGATATGCATTCTCAATTTTTATGTGATTAATAAAATTTTCCATTTTGATCAATTCATTGAAGCATAATTTTGGAGAAAAATTTATTTTGTGTCTTTCTAAGTCTCAAACTCCATTTTTAAAATTGCCTCCTAGTTGGATTACCTTGAAATTATAACCCTAACCTTATAGCAAGAATTGTCGGTATGCAAACTAAATTTTGACTTTCGTGAAATCCATCCTTAAGTAAGAGAGGATTGTTAAATCTCCCATTTCTTGATAAATGCAAAGTATAATATTAGAATTTAGAGAAATGGGATAGACCATCCATTCTATGAAAAGTATAGTTCGTATTTATGATTTTGAATTTTGGCTAAGATAGTCGAATAAGAAATAAAGCTTACGGTGCTAGATATTGAGCTATATTTTAAATTTGTGAACAGGCATAGAAACATGTCCCAGGACGAGAGTACCAACAATACCATTGAAAGATTGACCCAATTGGTAAACCAACAAGCCCGTCAAACCGATCAATTACTTCAACGAAACTCAAACGGGGAATCATCTCAAAATAAGGACGATAAAAACCGATCTTTGAAGAAGCTAAAGACCCAATTCAGGCACAGAATTGGGTCAGAACAATTGAAATGATGTTTACTTATGCTCATGTCCCTAACCGTGAAAATGTGAATTGCGCTACCTTTATGTTAAGGGAGAGCACAGGCTACTGGTAGGATACTTTGATAAGTATGGGGGGAAATTGAGGAAATGACCTGGGAGGAATTTGGTGAGAAATTCCACACCAAGTACTTTTCCACTACTGCTAGAAATCAGAAGTTGAATGTACTTAACCATCTTAAGCAAAACCAAATGATGGTGTCAGAGTATGCCCAAAAATTTGAGGAATTGTCCCGATTTGCCACTCATATGTTGGGGACAATGGAACTAAAAGTAAATCAATTCATTGAAGGTTTGAAGCCCGAGTTGGCTAGAGATGTGCTAATGTTAGGGATTCAAGATTTGAACTTCGCTGTTGTTATGGATTGGGCACTACTTGTGGAACATACTGAATCAAAAATCCTTCAAGCTAGGGAAAATTGAGCCCTCTATTCCCAAGAAGCAAATACTAATCAGAAATTGAGCACTTTGGGAAAGAATGGGAATAAGGGAAATAAAAGACACCATATGGGAACACAGAGCCAAGCCAACACTAAGAAATCAAAGACTCAATGAGAGACCTCAAGAACCAATCAACTGCTATGTCCTACATGCAAAAAAATACACACCACCCTATGCCGAAAGGAGTTGGGATTATGCTACGGGTGTGGCTAGGAAAGACATATGGTCAAAGATTATCCAACTAATCCAAAACCCAATAATCCTACGGGCAGGGTTTTTGCTATGATAGATCGGAAGAGCGTCGTGTAGCAACGATGTTATCACATGTACGACCCATATTCACAGTAGACCTGTATACACTTTATTTGATTCTGGCACTGGACATTCATTTATTTCCTGTGGTGTTGCTCGAGATGCAAAATTTGAAATACTCCCTATGTCATTAGAAATGAATGTTAAACTGCCTTCAGTGGTAACCTATGTGGTAAAGGATTTTGTGCCCAATGCTAGGATCCAAGTAGGTGATGACGTATTTCCGGCCAATTTGATCCTCTTTGATCTCATAGATTTTGATATAATCTTATCTAAGCATGGGGTAACCATTGATTGTCGGGACCGAACCCTGAAATTTTCAGGAAAAATCCCCATATCATTTTCCAAGCCTCTAAAAAGCACCCAAACCATAATCTCAGCTTTCCAAGACCATAAACTCCTGAAAGAAGTTCATTTTAGGTTTTTGGGTTAGCTTACATCAAATCAAGGCTGAAAACGCTATCTCAATCTCATTCTTGCCTGTAGTTCAAGAATATCCAGACTTATTTCCTGACGATTTACCAGGATTACACCCAGACCGCGAGGTCAAATTTGGTATCGAGGTATATCCTGGTACTAAACCAATTTCCAAAGCTCCGTATCGTATGTCATCAACTGAGTTAAAGGAGCTTCGAACTCAATTAGATGAACTACTCGATAAGGGTTTTATTCAACTTAGCATATCCCCTTGGGGTATACCAATTCTATTTGTAAAGAAAAAGGATGGGTCTATGCCCATGTGTATTGATTATCGGGGACTAAATAAGATTACAATAAAAAACAAGTACCCTTTTCCGCACATTGATGATTTATTGGATCAACTTAAAAGGTCGGCAATCTTTTCCAAAATTGATTTGCGATCCAAATATTATCAATTAAAAATCAAGGATGAGGATATTTCCAAGTCAGCCTTTGGTACAATATATGGGCATTTTGAATTCTTGGCCATGCCCTTTGGCTTGACAAATGCCCCCGCGGCTTTTATGGATCTTATGGATCGAATGTTCAGGGAGTGTTTAGATAAATTTGTGATCATGTTTATTGACGATATATTAATCTATTCAAGGTCTTGAGAGGAGCACATCAAGCACTTGCATCTGGTTTTGCAAACATTAAGAGAAAAACAACTATATGCCAAATTTTCAAAATGTGAATTTTGGACCAAGAAAGTAATTTTCCTTGGTCATGTAGTGGACCAAAGGGGGGTTTCCGTTGACCCAAGTAAAGTTGAAGCTATAATAAATTTGCCTCAGCCCACGACTCCTACAGAAGTATGAAGTTTCTTAGGATTGGCTGGGTATTATCGAAGATTTGTTAAAGACTTTTCAAAAATTGCAGTTCCTCTTGCACGGTTAACAAAGAAGAATGTACAATTTAAATGGACTGAAGAATGCGAAAGAAGTTTTGAAAAGTTAAAGAAATGGCTTACCACGGCCCCTATCCTTACAATCCCTAAAGAGAATGGTAAGTTTGTGATTTATAGTGATGCACCCTAGTATGGACTCGAATGCTTGCTAATGCAAAATGACAAAGTCGTGGCTTATGCATCCAGGCAATTAAAGCCCTATGAAAATAATTATCCCACCCACGACTTAGAAGTAGCCGTTGTAGTATTTGTCTTAAAAGTTTGGCGACATTACCTCTATGGAACGAAGTGTGAAATTTATACCGATCATAAAAGTTTAAAATATTTCACTCAAAAGGAATTGAATGTGTTACAACAAAGATGGCTTGAATTGATGAAATATTATGATTGCATAATAAATTACCACCCAAGGAAAGCAAATGTGGTAGCCGACGCCTAAGTCGGAAAGCCATTGAGATCGGAAAGAGGCCTAAGGAGTTACAAAATGAAATTGAAAAGTTCGGATTGGAGCTTTTACCAAATGGAGACGCCAAACTAAGGACTACGATTGTAGAACCAGTGCTAACAAATCAAATAAAAGAAGGACAAAAGACAGATGTATTTGCTAAAAGGATGCGGGACAACTTGGAAAGTGGAAAGGAATATCCTTATAATTTATCGAGTCAAGGATTATTAAGGTACAAAGATAGAATATATGTACCAGAAACAGGAAATCTATACGAATGTGTCTTGAGGGAGGCGCATAGTGTTGGGAATTTAACCAATTTCCCCAAGCCCATGTGACTAAAATAGGCAATCAATATATCAAATAATAATATATGTGCGGAAATTTAAATAATACTAGGATTTATTTAACGTCGTAAAACCCTCCAATAAGAAGGGAAAATCGACGGGGTAAAATGACAACTCTACTATCACCAAATAATAATGGGAATACAATGTTTATCTTCTCAAGACTCTTGCCCTAAATCAAGAGGTAATCACACACTACCACAATTACGCAACACCGTCAAGAACAATATTCTTGGCACCACAAATTACTCATCTACAATAGATGGAATCCAATAATTAATAACAAGAGATGAAAGAAAAATATCACCTAACTCAGAATTAACTTGGAGAAACCACCGCTTGGAGAAGTCAAATACCCAATTCAACGACCAAAGCTCATTCCAAGTGATACACGAAAAAGATGAATTTTCTTTCCAATTCCTTGGCTTCCGTGCGTGATTTTGTTTTCTCTGTTTTCCGTGCGTCTCTACCTTTTTTCGTGTGTACATATTCTGCCAAAAGTCCAATATATTTATATCTCAACTTTTGCATTGAATTTCGTGTTTCCCAAGACAATTGATTAACCAAATTGCATAATTTATCCTCCAACTTTTAATTTGTATTTCAGTTGGGTATTTAACATGGGCTGGACCCTTTTTAAGCCCAACACATAGTACACCATATACTCTATACCCTGGTTTTACAAAAATGTACCATGATATAAGGAAATTATATTAGTGGCCTGACATGAAGTGGCATATCGCAGAATTTGTGGCTAAATGCCTTACTTGTCAACAAGTGAAAGAAGAACACCAATAGCCAGCTGGAACAGTACAACCATTGGAAATTCCTGAATGGAAATGGGAGAAAATAACAATGGACTTTGTTAGTGGACTGCCTAAAGTTGTCAAAGGATATGATGCTATATGGATAATTGTGGATTGCCTAACAAAGTTGGCATACTTCATTCCCATCAAGATGACTTTCAAATTGGAACAACTTACTGAATTATACATATGGGAGATAGTTAGATTGAATAGTATTCCAGTTTCTATTACCTTGGATCGAGATCCGCGATTTTTGTCGCGATTTTGGAAAGAAGTTCACCAAACTCTTGGGACACGATTAAATTTTAGTAGAGCCTTTCTTCCCCAAACTAATGGACAATCTGAACGCATTATTCAACTCCTTGAAGATATACTTCGGGGGCTTGTGCTTTGGAGTTCCTACAAAAATGGGATCATTACTTACCGTTGGCAGAGTTTTCATACAACAATAGTTATCATTCCTCAATTCAGATGGCACCATACGAGGCATTATACGGAAGGAAGTGCAGATTACCCGTATATTGGAATGAAGTGGGACAAAGAAAAATAATCAATTCAAAGATGATGGAAGAGGTGATGAAAGTAGTGGAGAAAATCAAGGAAAAATTAAAGGCCGCACATGATCGTCAGAAAAGTTATGCTGATCAAAGACGATGGCCATTAGAATTCGCGGTTGGGGATCAAGTGTTTGTCAAAATATTCCCAATAAAACAACTCCTCTGTTTTGGGAAATGAGACAAACTGACCCCTCATTACATTGGGCCCTTTGAAATAACAAAGAGAATTGGAGAAGTGGCTTATGAAGTGAAATTGCCAGAAAGGATGAGTCGGATCCACCCTATATTCCACATCTAGACACTAAGAAAGTATGTACCGGATCCTTCTCATGTGCTTCCAGAAGCTCCTTTTGACATACAGTCTGACTTAACCTTAGAGGAATGGCTCGTGAAAATCTTGATGCGGGAAAAAAAAAGGTTACGCAATAAAGAAGTACCTCTAGTCCGTGTATTATGGAAAAGCAAAGTCTCGGAAGAAGAAACGTGGGAACGAGAGGATGAAATGAAGAGACAATACCCCAAACTATTTACAAGTAATTTTAAATTTCGTGGACGAAATTCTTTTAAGGGGGTAGATTGTAACACTCCGTGAAATTTCAAAAAAATCCATACTGGCATTTTAGGATAATAATTGACTCACTTCTTGAATATTGCTCAATTAATAGTAATCGGTAAGGAAATTTTGTAATAGGACAATAAGACGTAACATTTTCTAAGACTTCAAAAATATTTTGTTTGCCATGACGAGAATGAAACAATAGCTTGGGTTTATATCGACTACTATCATCAGTTAATGGTGTCGCCAAAAGAATGATTAGGTCTAATCAGGAAGTGAGTTCGAAGCAAAAGAAATGCTTAAAACTAAAATGTGGAGCTTAGTTAGTATAAGTCGAAAGCACCAAGACCAAATTATGGAAGCCGACAAAATAGAAGGACTCACTAAGCAATAAAGGAAGAAAAAAAATCTAGATGACACTTGGCCATTTAGAAAAATGCTCATGAATTAAATTTGGAAACACTTGGCACTTTGAATCGTGAGATGAATCCCCAAGCCTCCAATTACACGACGCTCTTCCGATCTTATTTTGATTGGCTAATTGAAAATTATCTAAGGACAAATGGCCAACTTTTCATAGGTGGAATCAAGTTTTTCTCCAAATAATCTAAGAAATTCGTCCATAAAATGGATTAGCCATAGAACATTATCAAAAGGCTTCTAACACACTTATTTTGTCTCTTAAACAAAGCTCTTTATATATATATATATATAACCCCTACTTTTAAAAAATACTTTGTTTAAGAAATAATCAAGGATTTGAAGGTATCTCGCTACCTAAAAACATTCAATAATCTTTAAAAGGGGCAAGAGTAAGGTGAGTAACCAATGTCTCAGTTTCCTTGACATGTATGAGTTTCTAAAGAAAAGCTTGTGTTTAATGCATTGCTACGATGAGAATTAAAGTGTTTTCTTGCATTTGAACAACTAGTATTCCTCTACCCGTCTTGTATTGTTTGCTTGGAATTATTTCCATACTATGACCTATCCAATGACTTCGGGATAGGGAAGACTATTATGATATTTGATTGGATTGATAATGATCTTGTCTTGGAACTCTGATAAGGGTCAACCGGGGTTTTAGTGTGGATCCATTTATCATTGTATTGCCATGATCAATTGGCATTTGAATGATATCATTGCGCGCAACAGGTAGTAGATAATTCTAGTGCTTGGGCCCTACTATGCATTTGCAAAGGTTTGTGCATCTTTATGTTTCCTTGAACTTAAAATTGTAAAATAATTTTTGTAACCTTGTGGCAAACCAAAATATTGTGTTACTCACGGGGTACTTATACTCACTTAGTATTTATTTACTTTTTTTTTGTAGATGTTCATTCGCAAGATCTTTGAAAGGCAAGCCAAGACATGGAGTGAGAACTCGAGTGCGAGTAAGATATCTCAAGTGATAGAGACGGACTTATGGGGTTATTACGAGGACGCCCTACAATTCCTAATGTATTTGGGCACTACATAGGAACTCAATTTCTATTGTGCCTACACTCACGCCTATCTCTACCACGATAAGTTTATGGTTGATAAACCAATGTTTTTCACTTAAATGTAGTAGCCTAATAGTATGACTAGTTATAAGAATGTAGTAGTCTAATAATATGACACTAATTATATGAACAAACCTAAGTATAGGCACACACACACATAGGTGTAAAACTCGGTATATGAAGTTATAAGAATGACTTTTGTAAGAATTGGAGGCCTATTTTCCATGTAAAGGCTCTCCAATTATGTAATTCGGCAAGTAGCAATAAAATTTTGTCTGTTACCCTAATTTGCCGTGTATTCTTTACACCATAGTGGATTAGGCAAAATAATTGTGTATTAAAAAATAACTAAATAGGTAAGTAACCAACTATTTTTATGAGATTAATTGTAGTAATAGGATAGGCTCACAAGAACTTTCAATTGAAAGTTTCCAGACGTGTGCTCTTCCGATCTCCCTAAGGCCACTTTGAACATAAAGAAAAATTATATTCCAGTACTCTTTTGAAAACCAAATTGTTAGTCTTGTCCCTGGTTGCTAATAGATATGAAAAATAAAATAAACGTTTCTGTAAATAGCAATAAATAACTTGTTAAAATTGTTAGAACAACGGGGGCGTGACAGCCCCCTCTTTTTGGCAGTTGAAAGTGCCGCCAGAGATGGTATGGCAACAAAAATGAGGGGAGTCTCCCCCCATTCTGACATCACTTTGGCTGCCAGAAAGGGGGGTTAATCCGTCTTGCCTTCCAATTTGCTGCCCGAAATGGCAGCAAAATGTTGCCATTTTCGGCAACAAATGGGAAAGATTCACCCCCCCTTTTTACCACCGGAATGGCAGCAAAATGGCCAGCCGCTGGAATGTTTGCATTTTTAGTTGCTGATAGTTTTCTTTTTTACTTTAATTTTTTATTATTTTTTAACCTTTTTTTTAAATTTAAAAGGTTTAAAGGTATAATTGTCATTTCATTGAAATTTTTTTGGAAAAGTGGAAAAAATAACGATTTGTGTGCATTTATTAAATCGGTTAGGGGTTGTGGAGTGTGAAAACAAAGGTTGGGGACGAATCTTATTCTTAACTCAAAGGTTATAGATGATTTGTGAAATTTACCCTTGTCTAATTCGCTCCTACAATCCTTGGTGAATCTCCAATCAAATCAACCTTGCAATTTTATTTATATGTTATTATATCTCTATATAAATTTTTTCACCCGTGCGTTGCACGGATAAAGTTATAGTGTACATTCATATCAAAATTGACGTGTGAGTATGGATATCATGTCATAAATAAAGTACAATATACTAGTTGCATTGTATAAAATTACGAATTGATATGTGAATTACAAATCACTATAGGATATTTGTAGTAAAATGTCTGAGTTCATAATTTTGGTCTCCTCCAAACACTTCGTGCAAGTTTACACGTCCAAACTATATAAAGTTGCAATAATTAGCAGTCAAATAATTAGGGATGACAATTTGACCTATTGACCCATAAACCCGTAGAGACCTACCCCCAAGAGGATTGACACGCCACGCTTAATTGGGGCAAAAGGACGGGTATGGGGCAACATTTTCTACCCCGCCGTAGGTCGGGGGCGGGTGCGGGTCATGTTTGACTCGTCTCATAAACCCATGACCCACCAATCACTTTTCTTTTTTAAATAAATTTAATTCTAAAAATATGTAGAAATTATTAGATATGACAATTTGACTCATCGACCCATAAATCCGTGGCAATTTATTTTTATTTTTTTATTATATTATTTTTTTGAAAAGATTTTTCTATCGAACTGAAAGAATCATGTTATTATATTAGTTAATGTTGGGAGCTTTAAAATTCTAAATAAAGTTTTTTCTCTTATTTTACGTTCATCAATTAATAATGCGTTGCACATAACATTAATTGAAAGGGGAAAAAATTCATGAGTCCTTTCCTGGGTCAAGGTGGCGTCCCACCGCGCTCCAGGACCCGCCCCGTCTTGACCCGCCCTATGAATTCGTGGATTTGGCGACTTCAAGACTTGTGTGACGTGTCCAAGGTAAGGCTAACCCGCCTCATTGCCATTCCTACAAATAATCATATCACAATCAACTATTATAACTATGAGTTTAGCTTCTCACCCGTGCGTTGTACGGGAAGACTAATTTTCAAAAAATTCAATAATAATAAATAATAAAATATTGGACATATACATGTCATCGGATTTACCTAACAAAAACAATAAATATATAGTTTTAATTTAGTATTTGAAGCGTTAAATTAATGTTTTATTAACACTATATTAATAGTTACCTGCTTATGTACTCGATTAATATTTTACTATATTTTACTTTTAAATCATCTAACTTATTTAATATTATTAGTTAACAGTCTGATAATACGTATCGGGCATGTACATACTCGTATGATCTTGGTACTCGTTCAGATAAAAATTGTTATACTCATGAGAAAATACCCTCCCCACGTACCCTTTTTATGAGTAAAATTCAAAATTAATAGTTATAATTAAAATATTAGATAGGGATATATTTGTAAAGAAATGCAAGTTAGACTTTTTAATACAAAAATGGGACCATATATGTGAGACATCCTAAAAAGGAAAATAAGACCAGATAATCGGAACTGCGGGAAAATAAGACCAAATAATCGGCACGTAAAATTTTTGTAGACAATAATTTTAAGAAATTTATCCAATTGGAACAACAGTAAGGAACAATACCTAAAATGAAATGCCACGTGCCCTGTAACAACTGCATCAGGATGAATAGATATATATAATCGTTACACCCGTACAATGCATGAAAGTGTTACATAAACTGTCACGATTTCTAGAAAGTTTGATCCAACATTATGATTTCCATGCAATCTACGATGCTAAATAATAATAATAACAATCATATAATAGTAATAATAGAAAAGCGATATTTTTTGGGGTTTAGTTTCTATAGATTCAAGGACTCTAATAAAGGAAAATTTGAAAATTATATGAAGGTAAAATTTTTTAATTTTAGAATGGGAAAATTATAAGAAGATAAAAATTTGAAAGGATTGGGATAAGGGATAAGGGTAACCCAAACCAATCAAGTGTGCAACATCATGATGACGTCAGCAAAATTATGGGCTGGAAAAATTACAATTGAGCATCCAATCTAATTGAAAACTCTTTTATTATATATTACTAGTCTAACACTCGTGCGTTGCGCGGGTAGCAAACTGGTAAAAAAACATGGGGAATATTATATAGATGTGAACTTTTTTCACATATGGTTCAGAGATTGAAACATACTAGCAGGTTGGGTACAATATGGTACATATATGGACTTAAAAATTGAGAAAGTCAAGATTATGTAAAATATGAACTACTATACTTTAAAGACAAAATATATTGTACATATATTTTATCTTTAAATATAAGGACTAAAACGAAGTCCAAACTCATGATATGCTCATAAGTAAAAAATCAAGTAATATATACATCAAAACGATCAGAGTATTATAATACACCACACTTGAACATGTATATGATCTAACTACAAAACACAAAGTGATAGAATATCACAGCAATCTAATTTAAAGCTATTCCACCTTCAGAGTCGAGGAAAATTATACTATATTATATTATTAAACTCTATAAAATATAATTCTTTTTTTATCACACAAAGGGGGCATAAGGGAAGGGAGGAGCATGTGTGGCTCGAACTCAGGATATCTATTCTGAAACGTAAGTTTTCATTCACTGTACTACAATTCGACCCACATAAAATATAAGTTTTTATCACATAATTTGTTAAAGAGAAGTGAATCAAATAAAACTCGTAACACGAAACAAATAGTTATAATACTAATGATGAATGAAGGACTTTGTAAAAAGATTATAAACACCAATACAATTGGACTGATCAAAAAGATTAATCACAATTATTAAAAATAAAGAAATAGTACTTGGCTTGAGATCGCTATGTTGCCATTCCTAGAAGGGAATATAGGTTTCAAAACTTTCAATATCAAAGAATAAAAGCAAAATGACAAAGAAGAATAAAAAAATTGTATTGACACATAAAAAAATTCTTCACAATTAAATTGGTATGTAACCTTCTTACTTGTATGTATTTAACTCCTAAAGTATTAATAAATAACACATTGATCTCATCCGTAAGATATAAATTGTGTTTGCAAAAAAAATAAAAAAAATTCATAGATGTTACAAATAATTGACATACAGATAGAAATTTGAATGTTGCTAAAGTCATGATAGAAAAAAGTATAATCGTGTTCAATTATTCAGTAAGGCAATTAAAATTGAAAATAAGAGCCAATAAATAATTGTTACGATAATAAAAGTATTTTGGTATAGATATATAGTTTATTAACATCTAGTGAAAATAATAGATGAAGCGAAATATAATTACCACATGACTTAAGTACTCGATGCATATGTAGGTCCGGAAAAAAATGGTGTTCTTAAAGATAGGATAAAGTTTTGCAATAGGATTTTATTTTTGGCTGGAAAGAGATTTTACTTTCATGAATTCATCTAATGGTAAATTGATCAATAATTTAGTATGATTGACATCTTTCCAATTCGGTCGAGTAGTGTTGTTTACAATTTTATATTGCAGTTTTAGATTTTGTATTTTTATTATCTATTTAATATAAGCTAATTTAGATATATAACTGAGATGGGCATAAAAAAATTACTATTTCATAAAATAAAAGGTGAATTATTGAGAAAGAGTATCACAATCTAATTAAATAAACTAATGTCTAAAAAGAGCACATTGTAGAAGAGAAAAAAACAAATAAATATTTGGAATATGCTAAAAAGAATGACCATTCGTTTTGGTACAACAAAGTGCAGTAAATGAATCAATAATTATATTTGATTGTCATCTTTTATGTTTGGCCAAGCCATTTTAGTCACATATTTTAAATAAAAAAATAATTCCAATTTATTTATAGGTGAATTATTGAGAAAGACTATTATAATATAATTTGTCCTTATATAATTAAAGAGATTACTAAAAATAAGATGTCGAATAATAATAATCTATATCTATATATTAATAATAAGATAAGTTTGTCTGGCATGATTTTTCTCGCCAATGGTCTGGCTTTATAAGGATTCTGATGACGTCATTAGTGACGTCATCTGTGAAATTATATTTTTTAAATTTTTTTCCCTGATTTATCTTCTTCACCACATGTTTCTTATCTTTTTCTTTTCAAAGTTTATACTGATCAATCCATCTTCTAATTTTTGTGGTTATGTTTGTGTTGGATTCAAACTTCCTTAATTTATCTCTCTGTGCCTTATCATCGAATATTCATCCAATTATGGTTTCAATCTTCTTATAGAAATTCGGATATTCTAATATTTCTTTTCTATTATCTTTGATTGTTGATTTGAGATAATTTTCTTTTTATTTCCTTAATCCATTTTCATGATTTCTACTTTTAGGTTTTTGATGTAAGAATTTTTTTCCTTAACTTTTCATTTATCTTTAATTTTTTATTTGAATTATTATTTTTTTTTTTGAGAATATTTGAATTAATTTTTTTATGTTTTCTTAATTAATCCATTTTCTTGACTAATGTTATTGGAAAAGTGGAACTTATGAACATTTTTCCTAATATACACATAATTTAATTATTATTTAACTTTATCCATTCTTATTTATATATTGATATATCATTTGGAGAGGAAATATTGGAGTTAAGTTTCGTCCAAAAAAGGTATAGTTTTTTAAGGAAAAGAATTAAAAAAAAATCAAGAAGGGAAAGCCTAGATTCCATTAAGATTTCCAGTAATAGAGTTAGGAGATGGAGCAGGAAAAGGAGGAAGGATTAATAAATATGGAAATAATAATATATTGAGATGAAGGGATAAGCTGGATGAAAATTAAGGTACAAAAAGAGGGAAAGAATAGTACATATGGAAATAATAATAAACATGAAAATGGAATAAGGAGCGAGATGGGGGACACACTGCAAGAGTGCGGTATCTATAGACACTGCGAAAAAAGAGCGGGAAAAATGCGGCGCTATAAACACCGCAAGTCTGATTTAGAGTATAATAGATATGATATGATATGATATGATACGATATCAACTTCAAAATTTAGGCAGAATATTTTGGTCACAATTTATTGCACAACTAAAGTTGTGTTGATTTATCTATAGTCGATATTTTGTCGTAAAAAAGGTGCAGCTAAAAGAACTTTCACAAGGATCTGCAAACATTCCATGACACAAATAATCTTAATTGGCATTCAAATAACAACTAAATACATGCTTCGTATTCATAGCAGAAAATGACAACATTAACATACATACCAGAAAATAAGGCGAAAATAAGGTATGTATCACGTGAATTATATAATTGTCGATGTTGTTTTTTCTTCATTTTTATGTTATGCTTTTCCATAATTTTATAAAACACAATTTAGCAAACATGATATCTTCAACATGTATTTACATTAAAAAAGAAAAATTGACCTTTAAAAGAAAAGTTTTTTTTTTTTTTTTGTCCCCGGGGGAGGGGGTTGGAAGATTTATCATAGCGAATAAATAGTATGACATTCAAAAACTATCCTAATTTTTCTTTTAGTTTTGTATTATTTATCTCAAGATAATTATTTTTTCCAGACAATTATTTATCCGGAAGAAATTTAATTTAGGGTTTTGTAAAGAAAACAATACATAAGTTGGATTTTTTTTTTTTTTTTTTTTGGGATTGGGGGAATGGGGGTTGGGGAAAGAAGGAAAATTGTTTTTGATTAGAGGCGGTGGGATCATTTGCATTGTCGTAGGGGATTGAAATAATTGAAAATGCAAATTTAGAATCTTTTCTATGGAAGGGAAAATATTTTAATTGGTTTTATGAGAGTAAATATAGATCGTCGGATTCATTTAAGCCAAAGAACATTATTCTTTGTCAAATTCATTTTGTTAAATTTGTTGGTAAGTGGAATCGTCCTGTATATATATATATATATATATATATAGCAACAGCGTATATTCTATAATTTACAAAATACGTACACATCTGTCTTTTCATTGCTATATATACTAAATACTAAAAGGGTTAATTGCACAAATCGTCGCTAATCTTTGAGTTAAGAATCATTTCGTCCCTAACTTTTGTCTTCACACTCCACATCCCCCAACCTTTAATAAATGCAAGCAAATCATCTTTTTTCTACTTTTCCGAAAATTTTTCAACGAAATGACAATTATATCCTTTAAACATTTTAAATTTTAAAAAAAGACTTAAAAATAATAAAAAAATTAAAATTAAAAAAAAAAAAGAAAACCCACCCCAGCCCCTCCTCTCCTTCTCCTAAGATTGGCTGCCGAAAATGGAAACATTCCAGCGGCCGGCCATTTCGCCACCGAAATGGTAGCATTCCGGCGGCACAAAGGGGGTGGATCCCCGCAACCCCAATTTGCCGTTGAAAATTGCAACATTTTGTTGTCATTTCGGGCAATTAATGGGGGGTTATCCCCCCTTTTGGTAGCACAAATGGGGGGAGTCTCCCCACTCTCCCCTCCATTATGCACAAAATTTGGGAGGGGGAGGGGAGACTCCCCCCATTTGTGCTGCCATCTCTAGCAGCACTTTGGCAGTAGAAAAACGGGCCACTAAAGGCTGTCGGAAAAAGGGCCCCAATGCAACAAATACCTCTTTTTTGTCACTGGAATGTTGCCATTCCGGCGGCGGAATAGTCGGCAGCCGGAACGTTTCCATTTTCGGCGGCGAATCTTGGAAGGAGGAGGGAGGAGTGGGCTAGGTTTTCTTTTTTATTTTTATTATTTTTATTATTTTTAAATTTTTTTAAAAAAATTAAAAAGTTTAAGGGTATAATCGTCATTTCGTTGAAAAGTTTTTGAAATAGTGGAAAAAATGACGATTTACGTGCATTTATTAAAGATTGAGGGCCGTGGGACGAATCTAATTCTTAACTCAAAGATTGGGGACGATTTGTGAAATTAACCCTTAGAACTATTAAGAAGGAAACTTGTAATGTTTGCAGGAAAAGAGAGACGGAAAGTAATGGGTTTTATAAAAATAAATATAGACCGTCATATTCATATCTAAGGAACAAGATTCTTTATTAAATATATTAGTTAGTAAACAGAACTGCTACATACGTCATATAGATAAATATATATATATATATATAGAGACACACGTATATATTCCTTAAACCCAAAAAAAAAAAAGAAAGAATTACAGTTTGGAAAAAAGAAGGGATGTTGTCACGTGAAAAATAACTCCTGGATTCCTAGGAGAAATGTTTTCTTTTGCTTGAAGCTCAAGCTTCCAGTACTGGTGTCCTTGCACTTTGACTTCGATCAACAATAACTTTTGTAATTATCCAAATAATAATAATAAATTATTTTATATTATTTTTTAGTGGGAAAATATCATTTTCCAATTTGAGAACCAGTTTAGATCTTTTACAAATTTTGTCTTCCTTAAATTTTCCTGACATTTAAATCCAAGCTCGAAACACTTTGATTTTTCAGATATGTTAAAGAGAAAAAAGATATATCTGCTGGAAACTTGGTCCCCAAGCCAACAATATCAAGCATATATTTACTTAGCGTATATAGGTCTAGCTAATTGCTATTAAAATCGATAGGATAATAATTACTCAAAATAAGTCAAATTAAGTTAAAGATAAATTATTAGAGATTTCTTAACACTAGTGGGTGGCACTTTATCATAGTATATTACGTTTTAAATGTGTCAATAAAAAAGAAAAAAAAGGTTAATTAATATTTATTAATGGGTGTTAGTTATCGAGCTCACTATCGCATTAACAAGTAACACTACAAAATTGCTAGGTGTTGGCGTTAAAATGAGAGTAATGATCTATCGCAAATTCAGTCAAGACACGTGATAGATGGTATCTGGTGGTATAATACCGCTAGACATATGACGGTAGAATATTGCAATTAAAC
The DNA here is from genome assembly GCA_963692815.1 of Nyctanthes arbor-tristis. NCBI lineage: Eukaryota > Viridiplantae > Streptophyta > Magnoliopsida > Lamiales > Oleaceae > Nyctanthes > Nyctanthes arbor-tristis. The sequence goes on along the minus strand of CAVNYN010287843.1, from coordinate 55,702 downwards.
GAACTAAAAATACTGCACGCTAAAGCGACTAAGGAGTCATACATTTTTTTTATTCGTTCTAGATCATATCCAATCATTAATTTTCATATAGAACTCGACATATGAGGTCGATTATTATTATTATGATGAAAAAAAGGGAAAATATATTATTTTAGAAACTTGGTTGAAAAGGAAAATATATTTGACTTAAAATAAAATAAGTAAAAAAATGGGTTAATTACACATAACATCCCCAACCTTTCAATTTTTTATCGATTATGTCTCTAACCTTTAATTTTCTGTCCTAGCGTCCTCAACCTTTTAAAAGTGTTACACTTAACGACTCTATGCCATTTCCGGCAGCCTTGAACCCCCTTTTTGTGGATATTAAAATATTAATTTTTTTATATTTTACCAAAATACCCTCAAATATAAAGGTAGAAATATACGGTTTGAGTCATAAAGACTTTAAAAGTAACACTTTTAAAAAGTTGAAGATGTTAAATGAAAAATTAAAAGTTAAAAACGTAATCAATGAAAAGTTAAAAAGTTAAAGACGTTAAGTGTAATTGACCTATAAAATATATAAAACTAACTCGTGGTCAAATATGATCTCGTTGACAAACCCTAGTCCCCAGCAACACGCCCTTACATTACAATTATGTCCCCGCCCACGCTCCACGTCATTCGAATGTGGAGCTCACGTTCTTGTATAGCGCGTAAGAAGAAACGCTTGGTTTCTCAATCGCCATTGAAACGTAAGCGTCACATGAAAGAGAAAAGAAAAAAATTCACGGCGTATGCTTTGAAATACGCAGCTGTCAACGCATCGTATCGAGTGAATTGGGTGTTCGGTCGGTGATAGAATCAAAAAATTGAAATCAAAATTTAAATAAATATTATTTTAATTTTTTTTAAAGTGTGAAATAATATCCATTAATATTTTGTTTTTAATGATAAATAAAAAAAAGACGATTTTTCGATATATATGATTCTTATTTATATAAGAGTTGCAAATTCGCGAAATGACATCAAATATAAACATCTCGTTACTATAAAATTTGATATTTTAAATTGTTCTATTAACTAATCCTCACTCATATTTTTTACTATTTTAATTAGGAAAGCTTTTATGTCCAAAATTTCGAGTTTTCAACCCAAATGTAAATAGTAAAAATCTATGACTTTTGAAAGTACAACCAATTTTGGATATTTTTTGCAGGCAGCTTTTAAAATTCAGCCGGACTGATGGAGATCAATCATTTTTTATTGAATAAAAAATGGATAATAACCTCGTAAATAGATGGAAATCAATCAATTTTGATTGATCACATAAAAGGTAAATGATACACTGGTCTTCTCCCAAAAAAAATTCTACTTTTGACTTATTTTTATTTAAATTTAATAATCTACAACACTCCAATCACATTTTCCCAAAAAAAAATGCTCTAGTAGCAATTAATTCGCCAACACTTTCAAAAAGTAAATATATAAATGCTACAAGCATTTTTCTTTTTTTTTTTTCCTCTGATCAAATCAAATTCATAATAATCAAACTCGAAATAATTAACTCAATTGATTTTTTTTTTAATTTTCCTTTTATTATAAAAAAATGCTTGTATCTATTTATTTAACAAAAATAAAAAAGTTGGATTTTATTTTGACCCCCCATGAAGCTTGGAATTAGTCTCCTATATATATAAACTACGATTCTCCCCATTTCTCCATAGTCTTTCATACCCCACCCCCAGCCTTTGATGAATATTTATACAAGTTGTTAAAGGGGTGCTCTTAATTCTGTCATCAGTTACCTGTTCGAATCAAGACTTTTTCTCTCTGTTTTTTCGGTAACTTTCACTCAAATTTTTACTCCATTTCTTAACCGCTTTGAATTGAATATTCTTTCCAGAAATCTTCTCCTTGTTTTTCTGTTTTCTGAGTCCAACATCTCACTCTTATTCTCCATGTAAATTCACTGCCAAAGCTTCATTGAAAAAATGAATCCCAAAACCATCCAAACGACAGTCAAGAAAACCATTACTACCAAGCTTGTTTTATCAAGGAATTTGTATGGCAACCGTTTAAGCTCCGAAACCCCTCGGGTGGTGCGGATTTCTGTGACCGATTGTGACGCCACGGATTCTTCCAGCGACGAGGACGATAAGCAGAGGATTTCGGGAATGAATGTGAGGCGTGTTAAGAAGCACGTGAACGAGATTAGAATGGAGATGAAACCTGTTGATGTGAGTAAGAAAAGAGATGGTGGGAAAACTAACAATGTGAAGAAAAAGAGGCCGCCTCAGGGGCCGAGAGCGGGGAATGGGAAGAAATACAGAGGCGTTCGACAACGGCCGTGGGGGAAATGGGCGGCTGAGATACGAGATCCATCGAGGAGGACTCGAGTTTGGCTAGGGACTTATGACACGGCCGAGGAAGCCGCTTTGGTGTACGACCAGGCGGCGATTAAAATACGTGGGCCGGATGCTTTGACAAACTTTATCAAGCCGCCCGAGAGAGCGGTCGTGCCGGCCGTGAAGGCCACAGTGTCCGGCTACGATTCTTGCAAGGAGGAGTCTTGTGAGAACCTTTGCTCACCCACCTCGGTTTTAAGGTTTAGCACTACTAGTCATAATGGTAATGACCGGTCCGGTTTTAAGAAGACTATCGAGGAAGAAAAGAAGTTTGTCGAATGGGCGGGCAGACCGGTTGTCGAGGATGATACTTTGCCATTAGATCAATGTTTCTTGACGGAGTATTTTGATTTTCAGTCCCCTTCACCAGTAACATTCGAGGAGATTAATGTTGTGAAGACAGAATTGGATGAGGATTACAATGAAGTTTCAGTTGATTTGGAAGATCATGATTTTACATGGGATGTGAATGATTTCTTTGAAGATCAAATCTTTGGTGATTTAGAGAATTGATTCGGATGTTGCTTTTCCGAAAATGTGAACTTTTTTGGTGGAAAGTTTTTGAGGTATTTCGGCGGTTAAGATTCTGATCTTAGTACTAGTAGTAAATCGAAAGTTAAATCTAGATTGAGTAGAATATATTTTGTTAATTAATCTAATGTAAATTGCAGCAAATCTATGGAAATTTCTATGAGTATTTATTATTTGGACTTGTGAACATTTTCTTGCAACTTACTAATATGAGTTTCAATTTCACCACTTTAATTACTTATTGCAACAAACAGTCAGTAATATATGTTTTAAAACACAAATATTTTCTATCACCTATATATGGACACCATTATGGCACTTGGGACATTAGAACAAACCCGAAAACCGACCAAACACCGTCTATGGAATGTTATTAAAATATTCATTAATTGCACTTAATTGAATATATATTTTTCTTCCATCTGCTATATATAATTTTCATTTGTCACCTTGTAGATTTGTCATACTCATGTAAAATATTATTTGTACCCTTGAACAAACCAATGTAACAGCACACATTATTTCATGAGACAAAAAGAAGAAAATTTTATTTCTTATAAATTAATGTTCAGTTTAGACGAATCCTTACTTTAGCACACAACACCTTCAAAAAAATCCGTAGAAATTTTGTAATAAAGCTTCCCACTTCATATAGCGTGCATTGATAGACGTCCATGAAATTTGAAATATTTGAAAGAGAGCATCTCAATGCAACAATGAGGTCAAAGAGGGTGTCTTCTGATAATTGACAAATATATATATATATGGTACATTAAATGTTTCACAATTGTCAAGAATGTTAGGAAAATAAAAGAGAAGAGAAGTAATAACTCTTGTAGTGCATTGATAATTTCCACTATACAATGAACGACCCTTTAGAGTTGAGATGGGTATGTGAATCTTACCCAAGTTAATTGACTCAATGGAAGATGACTATATAATTCTCTCGACTTTCGTTAAAGTTCAAATTTGAATTTAGTCAAGTTAATTACATTCACATATTTTATGAGACTCGTATGTGTGTATTACACATATCTTCACTATTCTACTCAGTGTATTGTCTCTCTTACTGATCAACGAAAAATAAGATGGCTAATAAGAAATCGAATGTGAGTATTTGTAGTAGTCCCGATCTTCCATTATATGTCTAGCGAGACTATCCCACTAGACGAGCACGTGATGGAATTATCTCTCCAATTAAATCTCCTTTATTATTAATTCCTTCCTCAGAAATTAGCACTCCAATCTTCCTTTTTAATCATTCTAATTCTATTTTACTCCAATCAAAATCAATTTCCAAATTAATCTACTGAATTTGCAATTTATCTCACAACTAAATTTTTTTCCCGATTATTTAATGAGAAAAAACTTGTCACGACTTATTTATTATCAATATATATTTTATCGTCCAAAAAACATGCAAAAGGATTTTCAGATCAATCGGCATAAACTCTACAACACTAACAATATTAATTGGCATTCACCAAGATCTTTGTAACCTAGTGACATTTGTATTGGTTCCTTACACCCTTGGGCAAGGATTTGATTCCCCTCCCCTACAGTCCTGTTGTAATGTTCAAAAAAAAAAAATTTAATTTGGCATTCAAATAACAATTTTATACTTGCTTCATATTCACAACAAAAAATGATAGCATAATTCTTGAAGTGCCATAAAAATTAGACAAAAAAAACTTACGTATTATCGCGGGAGGAATGGTGTGGTTTGAACCCAAAACCTCATACCAAAAATTTGAGCATCCTTCCAAACATTATAACACAATGCGAATCACACCATTTGAACCTTTTCCTTTTAGTTGCATGTTTATTATCTCACAAGACATTTATTTTAGAAATTTATTTTGCAACAATTAATTAATAAAGTGGAAGAAATCTAGTTGGGGGCTTTGGTGAAGAAAACAATAAATTAATTGGAAATTTGTTTTTTATTAGAGTATCGATAAGGAGTGCACGGATAGGGATTGAAATAATTAAAAAGGAATTTGAGTTTTTGCATGAAAGGCGAAAATAATTTAATTTTATGAAAGTAAATATAGATCATCAGTTACATCTAATCTAAGTAATGCTATTTTTGGTCAAAATCATTTGTTAAATTAGTTGATAAATTGAACTGCCGTGTTGTTGTCGTTGTTGTTGTTTAAATTAGGATTTTCTTCGTGTTGTTGCTAAGTTAGAAGCATGTGTAGGTTTTTGAAATCAAAGTTACAATCTAGTTTATGAAGTAGGATAATGATATGTGTTCATTCTATCTCATGTCTATCCCGTATCCGCTCTATTAAATTCTTATATTTCGTCTAATTTATCACGATATATAAGGAATTTAATAACCCCAATTTATCACAATCTGATGAGGAATTCAAGAGGAATCTATTTTCATCAACATGTTTGGCCTTTGATTGAAACCAAAATCAAAAATAGTATAAAGAAAAATAGCATGCAAACAAGTAGGATCAAAGAGGTCTATTTTTATCAACTAGCTGAGAAAGTATAATTATTCATTGAAATATCTGGAAAATCGTATAATCAATAATAAAGTGGACTGGGGTCGAGTCTTTAATAATGTATTTTGCGGACCTCTAAAATCGTTTGAGCTATTCTGTGCAAGCAGGGGCGGAGTCAAGAACTTCGTTCAGTGCGGTCAGAAATTTTTGGCTTCTCGTCAACTCTACTTTGGTATCTCCTCATCAAACCTTCTCCAACTAAATTTGCATGACTTTGAGTTGCAACTCTGTTTACTTTAAATCAAAATATCAAAGGGCCTAATTTACATTCCTATTATTTGTCAAGTCAATTAATATCGAGTTCTATAAATAAAGATTTGTGTACTCAGATTTTTAAATACATATACATCATTTTGACTCATCCACTCCTACACAATATATATATCAAAAATTATTCAACCCTGAATATTTTCACTTAATTTATATATAACACCAACCGATGCAACCACACGTTTAAACTAATATTTGCAAAATTACATAACACTAATGTCCATGTTATTTTTCTTATTTTATTTCAAATTTGAAATTGATCAAACAAGTATTACATTCACATATTTTACGGGACTTAACGTAATACATAAATTTTTACCATTCAACTTTACTCATTCCCTTTCTTATTTTAAGAAAAAATTCAATGAATTACCATGTGAAATAATATTCAGATATAATTAGCTTATAGTTAGATGATTTATTAAATTGTAAAAATATTAGAATTAGGTAATGAATTGTAGTAAAAGTATTCTGTGTATGTAATATCACTGCAAAAAGTATGAAGGGTGTTAGTCACTTTTTTGGAAGATGAAGGTTCCGTCAGACAAAGTATAGTAAACTCCTTTTTTTAAGGGCAAGCATGTAATTTCCCTTTTAGATCTCAAAAACCCACACAAGTTTCTGTCAACTGGGCTACTTCTTCTTCATTCACTTAGCTTCCTTCATCTGCAACTCCAACTCATCAATGGCGGACACTCCTCTCAGCCTAATTCCAGTACAGTCTCCACCCGTGGGTCGACAAAAGTTCAGTGTAGTCTATGGACCGCACTTGTCTAAGGAAGGCTCCGCCCCTTTGTGCAAGCCTTCTTCCAACATATGGGGGTTCAATAGCTATTCTAGATTATCTAAGAGGTGTCAAAATGAGTGGACAAATTCTAGTTGGATAAAAAGATGGACAAAAAATTTGACAAAATTGACATGTGGGTTATGTGATAAGTGTTAATGTAAAAGTGATGTGATGTGTTGAAAAACAAGATTGTGTCATGTATCAATTTTGTTAGATTTTTTGTATTTGTTTTTGTTCAAAAATAGCACAATTCGAGTGCGTGTGCTTGACAAACTTGGTCGATCATACACTCAAAATGGGCACTTCTACATCGAAGATCAGCAGTTTATATTATCCCCTTTTCTTGTAAAGCCATACATAACTCTATAAAAGAGTCCAATTACCAATAAAAAAACAGTCATATGTATGAAATCATATATATATATATATATTTATGTATATATTGTTTTACTAAACTACATTTAGTTTCATTATTTATCACATGAATTGTCGTCTAAGAGTATCTCCAATGGGTGGTCTTGGATATTAGGTGGTGAAAAAGAGAGAGATAGAGAGAAGATGATTATTTTAATTGAATGTTAGTGGAAAGAGGTGTATGAAAAAAAAAGAGGGAAAAGTGAAAAATATGATAGAGATAGATAGAAATTTAAAAATAATGATAAAATAGTAGTAAGAAAGTCTTGGATCAAGATTTAGATTTAGACCTTACAAGGGATACGAGAGAGGGAAAGTGAAGAAAAAGTGATATAAATGAGAGAAAAATGATTAAAAGAAAATGAAAATTAAAAAAACACCCACGATTTTTTAGTGTCTTTTTTTTTTTTTTTTTTAAAGGACCATCTGGCATCAACCAAGACCGACAGCATCAGGTGCTCTAGGGGACCTTTGCCTTTAGAATGGTGGGCTAGTGGCCGGTTGCAGCATTATGATTGAAATAGTAGATTTGGACCTCAAGCTCCCTGTAGCCCAAAACATTGACAAAGAAATGGGCCGTAAAGTTTATGTGGGCCCAAACATTATAATAGATACTTTGCCAATGTTATAATGGTGCTGGCAAAATATTGAGCATATTCTCGAGTAATACTATAGATAATAAGAGCAATTCTAAAGAGACATGAAAAAGAAATATTAATGAGTGATATTTTTATGTCGCATAAATTTATTGGGTGATAGTTACATTTCTACTTTTTCATCATCCAATACAAGTGTGCTATATAAGAATGTCACCCATTAATATCCCTTTTTTCATATCTCCCTAGAATTTTTGATATAATAATGATGGTACAAAGTATCAGTTCACATGACATTTTCATCATATAATAATTAGTTAAATGAAGTAGCTTGCACGTGTTTATCTTTAGTTTCACTTTTCATTTAACGCCACTATACTGCCACATAGACTAGTACTTCATACTAGTTGAGCTATATAGTATTATTCTTTTTTTTTTAATTTAAATTGCTAGATACGAAAAAGGAAAGGTCTAGTGGTGTACATAGTTCAATTTGGGCAGTTTTTTATTTATTTTTAAACCAATCCATTGGATTTGATTTAGAGAAAATGTAAATCAAACTAAACCGTTTAATTTTTCAAACCAAACCAACTTTTTCGGTTTGATTCAATTCGGTTCCGAACAATGGTTTGTCTATCGACGTGATGAGAGTGGACATGAAATATGATAAATTTATAAATATAATATATATTATACTAATAGGCTTTTTAAATATTATACCAACATCAAAGAAATCAAAAGTTAATAAATTTTACTAAAGCACAAATATATAAGTATATAACTAATGGAAGGTAAAAGAGAAAAAAAATCCTAATAATACATAAGTTTCAATGAGATATTGCCAAAACATGCTTATAGAAGTGCTATTTTGTTCAAGTATCTGCTTATTAGAGTATCAAAATTTTAGAAAAATGTATGCTCAATTAAATCCTATAATTTCTCTAAAAAAATTTTCGCAAGTGTATTTGTAACAACCCTGACATGCTCCACTCCTAATATCTCTAACTTACTTAAAGTGTAACGTGCGCTGACAATAAATTCCAACAAAACGCTTGAATCTATTGTCAAGGTTCGAGAACATGCTAATTATCCTTAAAAAATTTTGGCAACATCTCTCCTAATTTAATAAGACAACCAACATGTAACGTCAAGCACATAACACCTCACAATATAAGAATTCCCATTATTAGAATTTACAATACTTCAAATGTGAAGAAATATACTGATCCGGAAATGATTCATACGAGATATCTAATGCATACTAGTAAACTTGTAATGCCCCATGTTCTAAATACCCGATACATTATTATTTTTCTCTTTTTCTCTTCTAATTTAAATAAATCAAGAGTGGATTTAAAGCGGAAAATATCTTGATTTGGTAGTACTACTATAAAAGATAACTAGACAGTGAAAAGTCAAACTGTTCCACACGGAATCAGAAGTTTTCCAAGTACTTAAACAAAGTTCGAATCATTCAAAATAAAATTAATTTATATTATTTTGAAAGACACCATCGCTCAAGGCGTCTTTTCCGAATCTAAATCTGCAAAATATTAATTTTGAAAGGGGTGAGTATTTTATAGAAATACTCAGTAGACTCAGCGCAATATAAACCAATATATGTTACAAATATACACATAAAAATGCAATTCACATCTCATAAGTCTAAAATAGTCTTTACGCGAAAACAAGCATCTTATGGTAAATACAGATTTCTGACTCTCGTCTCATGCCCTAAGGCATATAAAAATACTAACTCGCATTGTAATATCATAGCATGTATGCAAAATCTATGCATAGCAGTAAAGCATATGCAAAAGTCTTATATCATCTCGTCTAAGGTATAAAGCAATTAAACTCATGTAAATAACATATAAGAACATAAATCACACATCTATATGCATATTCATAGAACAACCAATTAATATTAGCGCTACTTTTGAGAAAACATCATTAGAAAAGAGTCTATCTCAAGTTTCACTGAGTCGAGTTAATGGGCAAAACCTATTCACTTTGCTCTTCACTCCTCGTCTATAAAAAAATATAAAACTCAAATTAATATTTTTGGAGAAATGAGTTATATTATAAAAGAAACTATTTTTAAACTAGGTTATAATAATATAACTATATGAAATGTTTAAGGGTGCAATGCCTAAAGTGGCTAATACCCAAGAGTTAGAATTCAAATACTTAAAGTCATTAAATCTCATATTTAATTGAAATTAGGGATTTAATCGAAAGTAAACATAAACTAATTTAAGGGTTTAAATAAATAAAATCTAAACATAAACTAAAATTAAGATCTTATAAACAAATTTGGAATAATCCAAAAATAAGGTACTAAATTAAATGAAAGTAAAGGTTCACAGGCTAAAATAAATAAAATACAAGTTTCTGGGCCCATCTAACTGAAAATAAAATTTCGACGGCTCAAGGTAGCCAAATCGTTAGTTATAGGCTTACTTAAATAAAACAAAAAACTTAGGGTTTAAATGAAACTTGTTAAAAACCTTTTGGGCTAGAATTAATATATTAAAATCATTATATTTACTCCCAAAGCCCCTATCTTGTTCGAAGGGGCTAAAAAAATGGGAGGAGCAGCGCCGATTCGTCTCCACCACCGGCGAATCCCATGTCAGAACATGGCGCGTCGCCCTCTATGAGACAACACTGGCCGCAAAGGACGATTTTGGCGTGAGCATGGCGTGTGATGGAGTAGATTGGGCTGAACCGGTAGGGGCTCGGTCAAGGATTTACCCACCTTTGATTCAAAAATAATCCAAAATTTCTATATAAAAATGAAGGTAAAGAGTCGGGCTTGGTTCTTAGTTGCTTAATGGGTTGAAAGGATGAAGTTTTGTGGTGCAAATATGGTGGTGGTGTTGGTGACAGTGGCGGTCGGCGTCCGTGGTGGTGTTGAAGCTATCAAAATGTTGTTCTATTTTTCTTTTGCTCACTGTATGTACAAGAAATGCGTCAATGTTGAAGTTGTTGGAAAAATACTTTGTTTGAAAACAAGCAGTGTATGTATATAGTAAATATGAAATTCTCCCTTAAATCTATTGAAGGTATGTGTGTGTGTGTAGGTGTGAAATGTTGAAGGTGTAAGAATACAGAAATGTTTCAATGTTGAAGATGGAGGAAAGTGTTTGGGTTGAAACAAGCAGGGTGTAGGGGTGTATGTATCAAATATTATCTTTCATTAAATCTGTTAAATGCATGAAGTGAGTTTGCAAATGAAATGTAACCATCTGTATGTCTTCGATTAAATTTGTAAAGATAAATCTTCCCTTGAAGACTTTGTTGAATGTATGAAGATGATGGTAATAAACTATGGTGTCAAGTAGAAATGGAGATGCAAGAAAAGCTCTTTTACCTATTAGAGTGGCTAGGGTTGCCAAATGAGAGGGATTGAAAGAAATGGCTTTTATACACTATGAGGAGATAAAAATTTTGTGAAAAATCTTAGAAATGGTTGCTTGAGGCCAAAGCTTGTTTACTTAGGGCCAAAGTTTCATAACTTGATCTAAGAGTTTCTCTTATGGGCTACAATAGGCTAAGGCCCTATATGTTAAAGCTTGCCCAACAACAAAATAATTAATGAAATTACATATATATATATATATATTTATAAATGCTCTAAATTGGCTAAAACAATTCATAAAATATTAATTATACTAACTTATTCAACTGGTTAATTAAATGGTAAATAAATAAATAAATTCTTATTTAAGATAATCCTTATTATTGTGTATAATTAAATTAGATTAAAGAATTAAATTCAAAAAAATTGGTAGTGACACGACTTAAGAATTTGAAATTTTAAAATTTATAGTATTAAAGTTTTCGAGTCGCAACAAAACTTAACCGGGTCAAAGTTTATAAATTATAATAATAACAAATCCTATAACAAATTCTATGTGCTGGCTCTAATTCTTGAAATAGCAGGCTCAGCCATAATGCGTTGCTCAAACTCCAATTGCTATCTCGAAAGAAAATCATTTAGGAAAATATATGAGCTAACAAGCCCAGTTAGTGAAGTTTTGTAATTAAACATGCTTTGGAAAGTCAAAATATAACTTTTGCAAAATCTCAAATAAAATGTACAAGCTAATTTTGGATTTTCATAATTTTAAATACAACTCGAATATCACCATATCAAGATGAATTCATCTCACATCAAAATATTTATAGTATCATTACAATACTAGAAATCATCATGAAAATCATTTCATTTCAAGAATCATCATAAAATTCACCCCAAGAGTATCCAACATCTCATAACCGTGATATCAAGTTATACGCGCGTAGACACCAACTTGGGTCATAGGTACCATATAACTCATTCGCCCTAGGAAATGCAACAACCAGCTTGTGCCATAGGCCCGTCTTGGCGGCAATCATATTGTCAGATTGAGCCATAGACCCCTTTGCCCATAGGCAGCATGCATGTTGATAACATAGGATACAACTTGGGGAATTTTTAAATCATTCATCTATTGAATTTCTAATAAGTCATATCTTTGAAATTCTTAGACATCACATTTTCAACTTCATAACTTCTCAAATGAAAGAAGAATTTTCAAAGAAATTCATGAAAGCATTTTTGTCATAAATTTCACATCATCATATAAAATAAAAACATAATAAATTTCATTTCTAAGCTATTAGAAAAAATTTCCACTCATTGATTATACTTGGAAATCTAGCTCGTTTAGTAATTGATTCTAATTCTTTCCCCACGTCCTATAACATAATATGAGAATTACATTTAACATTTAATTACTACTATATCAAATTATTATCAAGCTATATCACTTTCTTTAACCTTATCCTTTCCATCTTTCTATATTAATATATAACTCTCTTTAAAGTTACAAGCTTATCATTTCCTTCCAACTCTTCAATATTTCCTTATTTCTTCTTGGAACAGAATGCTATCCAAATATTATTTTTACTCTTAACTTCACTTATCTTCGAAATATTTCCCAATAATATGTTATTAAGGCACTTATATGAACCCACATAACATTTTAGCATACTCCCCCTTTATTAAATCCATATGTACATGCTTGGTTCCATAAAAATCAACATTAATTTCATAGCATTCCATTTTAGATTCAAAACACCATTTCAAATCAAGACTATAAACTCAACACTCAATTCCATAAGAATTTTCATTTTAAAGTACCCAAATAATACTTTATTCAAAATTTTCAACTTTAAATTTTTCTTTCTTAAACTTTGATTTCATGTACTAACTTTATATATTCTTATACTAGGCCATGCTTGATTCCAAAATCCCATAACTTAAAGCCTCAATATCACATTGTAAACCTTAGGAATTTATTTCATAACAAGAGCTTGAAACGAAGCATAATTTACTCTTCTTGGATCCTTGTATAATAAACTAGTCCTTTAACAATCACCTTAATATTCATATCCTCTAGTATAAGGCAAAGTAAAAAGAGAGCTAAATGCACTTAATTAATTTCTTAAGTTAAAACCAATAACTTCAAACCTTAAAATCTCATATCATTCATATATTTCAAGAAATTTAAATACGTGTGGTTTATATTAACAAACTAGTCATTATCCCCTTTAAAATTCATCACATGAAACCAAACATGTCAAAAACCCAAGTTAAACATAATGTAAAATTAAAGCTCCACTTACCTCTTGAAATCAAACTAAAATCAGAAAACCTAAATTGATCAAGAATCCACTTCAAAAATCTCGTGGCTAGCTTCTCTTTTCGCTCATTTCTCTCTCTCTCTCTCTCTCTCTCTCTCTCTCTCTCTCGGCTCTCTCTTTCTCTTTCTCTCTTGTGTATGAAATGACCCAAATCCAAGAGAAATATCTACACATCTGGAAAAATTACACCCAAAGTCCCTCAACTTCTTGCTTTGCGACATTTAGGTCCCTAACTTTATGTATTATTTCATTTAAACTACCAACTTGTAATATAATTCCATATACATCCCAAATTTATTTAATTGCTTAAATGGTAACTCTAAAAATTAAATTAATGCATCTTAGTATGAATTTGACATTGACTTGATTATTCTACCTTTGACTTTTGGTCCATATATAAATTAGTCCTCAAGTTTAGGTAGCCATGTGAAATATAAATGTAAATAAAATTTGGGATGTCACAAACCCACTCCACATTGATATGATATTCCGCTTTGATCCAAGCCCACATGATGTTGCTATTAGACTTACACTTAAAAGACCACATGATGGGTCACTTTTCTTTACGCAAGCGATGTGAGATCGAGGCTATCACAATCACCCCCATCAAAGGAGGCCCAACATCTTCATTAGCGAAAGATAAGTAGATCAGTTTATAAGTTAAGAGGCCTACTACAACGGGGATGAGACCTTTTAGGTGTAAGCCAAATAGCAAAACCGTGAGCGCTTGGCCCAAAGCGGATAATATCATGCCAAAGTAGAGCTGGTCATTACAAATGGTATTAGAGCCCTCCATAATCTCAACATCCTCATCCTCGTCCAACTCCTCATCTGATTCCTCCTCAGAAATCTCTGTAGAAATCTCCTCCTCAGGATCCTCCTCCAAATCCTCTTCTGGTTCCTCCTCTGGCTCGGGTACATGTGTTGGTGCGGGGAAGAGTATGGCGCTATATTGCGTATACACTCCTCATAGTTGTGATAGGCTCTTCCTGGTTGAAGGCATCTATCAGATGCTGAATGGACCGAGCAATGGTCATATGATACCCTAAGTTCATGGCTCGACTACGAGCTGCATGAACACAACTCACATGCTCACTCTTTGTCTAGTTAGGTTAGGTACAAAGTTCTTGTAAGCTAACCTAGCGACCTCAGTGTGTTATAACAATTATGCTAATTCTAGTTAGTTGGGGTCTTTAACAACTTTTAGCCAAATTACGAGGACTTAGAAATATTTCTTTGTCTTTAGGTTGGTCACGCCCAATTTCCATCCCAAACTCTAATAAAACCTTTCTTTTCTGTAATTGGATACGATAAATATTTTTAACTTCTCTGTGGTATTTGCCAGTATATATCATGTAATTCCTTTTATAAAGGCATGCATTAATTTTCAAGCAGATAAAGAAATATACATAACATTTGTAAAATCGTACCCAAGTAAATAATTCCTTGAAAGTAATAAATAAGCTTTACCTGGAGTTGGCGGCGAGAATGACATCAGGTGACAGTTAAGTCAAAATAGATAATTTTCTTTTTCAAAATATCCTTTATGCGAGTCTACGGAAACATAAATCTCGCTCTGATGCCAAACTGTAACGCTCTGAGTTCTAAGTACTCGAAACGCTACTAAATCTATGATTTTTTTTTAAAATGCGGAAATTAAATAATTAACTAAACAAGTGCAGAAAATTTTTTTTTTTGTAAAATAATATTTCATTGCATAAAATCAAGTTCCAATAATTCCAAAAAAAAAAAAAAACCATTGTCAACAATTACAAAATAGTCTAAAATTGAAACCAGAGCTATGCAATCTTTAATTAATCAGCTTAAAGTAAAACAAAATTTAACATTTAAATCACAAGGTCCAGAACCTGAAACAGTTTTAAATAAAGGGCGAGTGTTTCGGGGAAACACTGATCAATAGATTCCGCACACTACTAAAACGTGCAATACATATTATGCAATTAATCTCATGTACTCATTTAATTTAAATTTGTGGGTTTGCAAATTCAAGTAAGCTAAATGTCCGTGTGTGTTGGCTTGCTAAACTGGAGAGGTAACTCTGTGGGCTCCCGATTAAGGCGAGTTATATTATGTACATACTTTCATATCAAGATAGTCACTCGTGCGTTGTATGGGAAGAATACATATCAAATTATTTAAAAAAATAAATAACATGAAATTTTATAATTTTTTTAATGTTAAACTTTTATAAGGTTTTGTTACCTAATAAAGAATAATTAATTTTTAACACCAACCAAACAATAATGTAATTTTTTTTTATTATCACCTTAAGGTAACTATATTTTATAATAAATTTTAACTCAATTGTTATCATTAAAGCAAATAAATATCATTTTATTTTTTATACTAATTTAGATAAATGGCATCATACGAAATAATTGCTAGTTGGGTGGTTACGTGTACTGTAAAAATATTTTTTATTCGAAACTAATAATACATAAAAGTAATCATATATAAAATAGTCGTAATTATTAATATTCATTTATACTGGGAAAAATTAAGAAAAAATTACAATTATAACTTTCAGTTAACTTAAACTAACGATATATATGTTTAATTTCTATTAATTATAAACTATAAATTTGAAGATATGTTAGACAATTGATAATTAAATTTATCTATAATTTAAACAATTAAATGATGATAATTATTTATTAGTTATTAAATTTAATAGTGGATTTTATTTCAAAATGATGAATAGATAAGGCAAAAGTGAATAATTTTTTTTTTAAAAAAAAATTGAAAAATTTAGAATACTACACAAATTACCACAATATAAAATAAAATGTCTAAAAACATCATACTAATAGATTTTTTAGTAGGAAAACTACAGTACAAAGGTACCGCAGCTTCTTTTATTTAATTAATATATAGATAGATTCCAAGAATCACATAAAGCACATGTATAAAAACATAACATGTAATTGCATCCTCATACTAACTAGTGTGCATATATCTTTGAAAATAACTTGAAATAAGAAATCTACCTTAGTCGATTTTCTTTCGTGTTTGAGCTAGAATGGTAAGTTCAATCATGTGTAAAGTCACTCTCCTCGTCTAGACAAATAAATATTTAACGTTAGAAATTTTGAAATAAATAAAATTTAAAAAATAAAACAAATAAGAGTGTGAAATAAAGTTGTGAACTTTGAAATTTTGGTTTAAAATAGCTAACTTTGAAAATTTAGGACTACAAAAGGATTTGACGAAACTTGAGGGACAAAAATCAATTAAGTATAAACTATTGGGGGCTGATTCAGGACTCTTTTAAAACTTGATGGCTAAAATGAGTTAAATAACAAGTTTCAGGGATTGAATTCGAGTAAGATGAATTTTGTCAACTCATTTAAACATTTGGAAAACTATAAGGACCGAAATGACTCATGAAAAAACACAGGGGCTACAGTTGCAAATGGGATTTAGTGCTTGTTTAAAGCTCTTTATTTGCTATTTATTTATAGAATTTATAAAGAGGAGAAATGTAGAATGTGTATTGAAAATGTAAAATTGTGTGAAATATGTGATTGTAATTGACCAGTTATCAAATCAAATATCAAATCAGTAGTAGGTAAAATTATAAATTTGATAAAAAAGAACAAATAAAGAGCATCAAACAAGCTTTGTTCCCTTTTATTCTCTCAATTTATAAATTTACCTACAACTGATTTGACATTTGATTTGATAACTGTTCTATTACAACCCATATTTCACATATTTTTACATTTTTAATATACATTCTACCTCTCTCTTCATTTGATAGGATCAACCTCTTAGTCAAACCCCTAAATTGTTAATTGTTTCCCCCAATTCAGGGAAGAAACAGAACACAGACGATGGGGGATCAATTTGGGTCTCTAGTTCGATCGAGAGGAAGCTGAAGGATGATGGGATCGCTATGGTGCTCGATAAGTGGGGTTCGCGAGCCGAAGGTAGACAGGTTCGAAAGTTGGGTTTGAATTTTCGCTGTTGGGTTCGAGTGTTGGCCGTGGTAGTCGAGTTCTTGGTGATAATGGGGTTCAAAATCCGGCCAAGAAGATTTTTTACAGCGAAGGTAAGTAATTGGTGAATGTCTTTTTCTCTGTATTGAGGCAACTGGAATGGTGGCCGGCGGTGGCAGTTGCAACGGTGGTACGCGCAGCTGCGACTGCCGGTGCTTCTCTTTCTCATCCCCCCCCCAAATCTTTGGTTTGGGTAAATGGGTGTTCAAGAGAACGGACGACGGTTGGCTGTGGGCTAGGAGTTTGAATGTGGCTGTTTTCACATACGAAATTGCTGGTTCGAATGGAGTCGAACAGAGATTGTATGTTGTGTATATTTGGTGTCCCGACTAGAGTGTGTTGTGTATGTATACCTGTAGAGAATTTCTTGTGAGCTGTAGCGTGTTAGTTTATGGATTTCTTTTTGGATTGTGGATGGTTTCTTGTGTATTCGTGCTCTGTGAATGTACATAGAGAGTGTGTGAAGTGTAAATGAATTGCAGAGTTTATGTATGTTGAATAATTCTGCTGCAGTGAATGGAATGGATTTCTGTGATTGAATTTTTAGGGTTCTTACTCAATTTGTGTACTGGATGTCTTGTATTTTTATGTGTGTGTGTGA
Source organism: Nyctanthes arbor-tristis (assembly GCA_963692815.1). Classification (NCBI taxonomy): domain Eukaryota; kingdom Viridiplantae; phylum Streptophyta; class Magnoliopsida; order Lamiales; family Oleaceae; genus Nyctanthes; species Nyctanthes arbor-tristis. The sequence goes on along the minus strand of CAVNYN010287843.1, from coordinate 37,881 downwards.
GAGTGGAGATTTAGCTATATATATACCTCTATTGGAACAAGGGACGTAGGAGAGATTGAAGGAAAATAGGTTGCAGCAAATCTGAAAAGTGGGGAGATAATTTGTTGGACGGTACTTTCAGCTGGGGATTTGGCTGAGCCTTTCAACATGTGTCAAAATGAGTCAGATTGAGTTCAAGTGGGTGTGTTTGGCCAAGCTTAAATGATGTTAACGTAACTTATTTTATATTGGGCTCAAGTTTTGGGTTTAATTAAATTCTGGATATTCAAGAAAATCGATAAATGAGTTTTTTTTACATAAAAATTACTCTTTCTAACAGTATTTTCAAAAATACTCTTAGATTGAAAGTAATTGCAAAAATACAATCTTTTATTTCAAAACTACCCAAAATCAATTTTAATTAAAATTCAATTCTTTATTAATGTTAACTTTATTAAGTATTAATTTATTATGAATAATAATATTATTATAATTCGTCATCACCCTCCTCACCATTGCCGCCACCACTTTCAACTACCACCGGCAAACTACGACCACCAACAACCCTTGTGCGCTGGCTGCCACCACGACTTAGTAAAAAATCACCCAACCCCGATAAACAAATATTACCACCCAAGAAAAATATAACAATAACAAATAATAAATAACGAGATGGTAACAACCTCGATAAACACATATTTCTTTTATAGACCTCAATGTTACTTTTTTAAAAGATTTTATTGGCCCAATCTTAACAAGATGACCTTGCAGATTAGCTTTGAAACTAGCTGAAGACTAATTTCCTATAAATATTTTAGCATGTATTTATAAAGACCACTTTTCATCACCTATAATTTTTTATTTATTTTTATTAGTGGTAATGATTTATTTATTTATTTTTTTGTTATCTAATTTTTGTCTCATGGGGAGGTTAGAGGAACATTTTTTTCAAAAAATTTTTCCACCGTATTTCATTATAATAAGTTACATGTACAATTAAAGCAACCTATTTGTTTTAAATAGGGCGGGGCGTCGGACGGGTCGCGACTAGTTTGAGCCCAACCCGAACCCAACCAGACAGTGAGTCGGGTTGAGGAATCAGGAACCGAGCTGACCCGGCTCGGTTCCAAATTGACTAGGGTGAGTCGGGTCCTCTGTTTTGGGCCGGCCCAAAACCATATGCAAGCCCAATTAAAAAAATTAAAAAAAATTTAAAACCTAGTTCTCCACTTTTCCTACTCCGTTCTTGTCAGTTGTCACAATTCACAAAGACACAAACTCATCATGTTGGGAATTAGATGCAGAAATTTTGACTACAACTCACCAACTCCAGCAACAAAACACCATATCAAGCAACAAAAATCAAAAACAAAATCACCATTTTTCCACATCAAGCAACAGAAATCAGAAAAAAAAGGAAATAGAGCTCTTTTAACTCCTGTAGTAGTGGGCGGCGGTAGCAGCGGCAACAGCGGGCGGCAGCAGCGGCAGAGGTGGCGGCGGGCGACAGCTGTACAGCAGCATAGATGGAACATCAGATGCGACAGTAGCGGGCAGGTGGCGGCAGCACCAGCGGTGGGGGCAGATCGAAGGTCAATTGGACAGCAGTCGGCAGACAAGCATCAGGAATGGAGGAAATTGAGTTGAGATTTGAGGGTCCTGACTTAGGGGCTAGTGTTCATGAACAAGTGAGAGTGACTGAGCGTGTGTGGTTCATTAGGCAAATTGAAATTGCCTTTGAAGAACCATTTCAAACCAAGAATGAATGAATGAGAACATACGATTTTAATTTTTAGGGCAAAAAAAAAATTTAAATAGATAATAAATTGGATGAAGCCGATAACCCGACCCGACTCGGGTTTCCAGGTCGGGTTACTCAGGTCACGAGGGTTCTAGCCTCTTGACTCAGAACCCGACTCGACCTGATCAGCTTCCCCCTATCCCAACCAGCGGCCGACGCGTTACTGTAGCGACTCGACCCGACCCATTTCAGGTCGGTTGAGTCGGTTTTTGTGGTTTTCAGATCAGATGCCCAACCCTAGTTTTAAATATCTTATTTTAAGAAAAAATAGAACATCTATTGCCTCATAAATAGGAGCTAGCCTATCTAGAAGGTAAAATACAAATATTTATTTTATGGAGCTCGATGTTACTTTTTAAAAATATTTAATTGGCCCAATCTTAACAACTTGATCTTGAAGATTAGTTTTGAAATTAGCTGAAGACTAATTTCCTATAAATATTTCAGCATGTATTTATAAAGACCGCTTTTCATCACCTATAATTTTTTATTTATTTTTATTAGTGGTAATGAAATTTTTTTTTTGTTATCTAGTTTTTGTCTCATGGGAAGGTTTGTGTAATATTTTTTTCCTTTTTTTTTTTTTTCTAAAAACTACATTTCATTATATTTTCCACCGTATTTCTAAGACATTGACTTATGCACAAGTAATCTTTTTTTTTTTTAATCTAATTTTGTCTCACGGGGAGGTTAGTCGAACTTTTTTCCTCCTTTTTTGACTACGTCTTATTATATTTTCCTCCATATTTCTATGACATTGACATATGTACAAGTATTTAGCATGTATTTATAAAGACAACGTTCATCACCTATAATTTTTTATTTATTTTTATTAGTGGTAATGATAATTTTTTTTATCTAATTTTGGTCTCACATGGAGGTTAGTGTGACGCCCTAAATTTAAGAAACTTGGGACGTTAACTAATATTTAAAATTAACTTAAAATGCGAAACTTATAACAAAATAATTAAATGCGGAAAATCTTATTAACGAATAAAAAAGAATCTTGTCCAAAAATAAGTGGAGTTTTAACAGTCAAATAAAGGAATAATCCGAAATCCTAGAAACATTTAATATAAATTTCAAGTTATGTTTCTAGCAGCCTTCGTCCGTCGTCCCGCCACCGGCTCCAAAACCTGAAAGTGTTAGTTTGAAAGAATGAGTATAAAAAATATATTCAGTAGACTCTAGCGCATATTAATCAATTCATATAATAAACATGACATGTAAACACGCAGATAATTATTTCTTTCTTTGAAGGATCTTGTCTTGTCTTTGAGAACATAAATTCTCATTCTTATGCATTGAAGTAGATATGCGTATCATAAAAAGATCTTAAGCATATATGCATTTTTTCTTAAGCATATAATAATATGCAAACTTTCTTGTAATCACATATTTTCACATAACATTTATCACATAAATCAATTAATAATGTGCAATATTTTAAGAAAACATTTTATAAATTTAGAATCTACCTTAAGCTTGTGAGTTGAGCTACTTTGAGAGAAATCTACTTGTCTATTGCTCATCTCGCCTCGTCTAGTCAAAATAAAATAAATTATTTTAGTATGAAAGAAATAATACTTTGTAAAAAGGGAAATAAACTTTAGGGACTAAATTGAAACTTTTAAATTGTTTAGGATCGGGACTAAAAGGGTAGATGACAAACTGAAAGGCTAAATTCATAAAAACTGAACATTAGGAAACCTATTCAGCTAAGTTGAAAAACATGGAACCGAAATATATAAATCTGGAACTCCGGGACTGATTTAAACATAATCAGAGGTTGGAGACCCGGGTGTTAAATAAATTTTTATAAAATTCCCAAATCCCCACCCCAAATCGGCAGAACCCATTTTTTTGAAATCAAGAACAGAGGTCGGAGCAGGGTGTGCGTGCATATGAGGACGGTTCTACACCGGCGAAGAGACTCTGGCCGATGGTGAAAGAGGGTGACCGGGTTTGGGCTAGGTCGAGTTTTACGACTGGCCCAAAGGCTTGGTCTCGGGTTTTGGGTGTGGGGTTCTTAGCAGACAGCCGAGGCGCGAGGCTGCTTCTCGCACCGGTGATAGGGGTTTTCCAGCCAAGGGTGAGTGCGGGTGGCTGGGATGGTTCGGTTGAGGGCTCGAAAATTTTGGCCGTGACTTAGGGGACTGAGAGGAGGGGTCACGGGGTTGTGGCTTGGGCAAAGGAGGTCGCCGGAATGGAGGTGGATTGGGTCGCAACTTCAGGGACCGAGGAGAGTTGTGGTGGTGAGGTTCGAGCGACAGTGGCGTCGCGGTGGCGCAGAAATTTTCCCAGCGTGGCCGTTGCCATCCGCACTGGTGGTGAAGTGGTGGTGATGTGGTGATTTTGTGTCTGTGCAAGGGGCTTTCCGGCTTGGCCGCGTGGTGCTGCGGAGAGGTAGAGGTGGTGCCGTGAGGATGATGGAGTGGGGGTGTTGGTTTCCAGCACGGCTGCCGCGAACCACCACCAACGGCGATACAGATAGGTGATGCCGGTTGTGACGGCCAGAGGTTGTGTATATGTATGGGTCAGTATGGATGTCTGATTGTGTATGTGTATGTATATATGCGTGTATATGTGTATGTATTGCTGTGTACTATGTGAAAGAAAACAGAAACAAACTGGTATGTGGGGGGGCGGAAATTCCCAAACTGAAAAACAAACTGAAAGATGGATTCAGAGAGCGTGAATTTCTGCTGAAAAATTTGTGTATGCAAAGACGTATGATTAGGGGGTTTATAGGTTTGAGTTAGTGTTTTAATTCAATTGGCTGTTGGGTAGGAATTGGAATTGTGTTTGACGTGGGAGAGTAATAGATTTCATGTTTTTGAAGAAGAATTTGAAATCAAGTTATATATATGTATATATGTAAAATTTAGATATTAACTTTGGAATTTGTTTGGATTTAAAATAGAATTAAATGCTTTATTATAAATTCAATTAAGTTCTCGAAGTATGACTGACTAGACGAGCACGAACTCAAACGAACTTTAAAATTGGCGAGAGTATAGCGACGCGTAGTTATTTAATAAAATTTATTTTCTAAAAATTTCGGGTCGCTAGAACCTCACCACCTTAAAATAAATTTCGTCCTCGAAATTTAGCTTACTTGCTCTATGAGGTCTGGGTATCTTTCTAGGATCTCCTCTTCTCTCTCCCAAGTTGCCTCATTAATACTATACTTACCCCACTGGACTTTGACTGAAGGAATTTCTCGATTTCTCAAAACATGGACCTTTCGGTCTAATATGCACACAGGCGCCTCCTCGTAGGCTAGATCTTTCTTAACCTTAATCGACTCAACATTCACTACATGACTCGGGTCATGAATATATTTCTTCAACAATGAAACGTGAAATACATTGTGCACAGCCGCTAGCTTCGGCGGTAATGCTAACCGATAAGCTGCATTCCCAACACGACCTAGTATTTCGAATGGACCGATATATCTAGGCGCCAATACTGTTTTCCTAACCATTTCTAGACCCAACAATTTCCGTTCACCAACCTCCTTCCAATATAGAGGTGAACGACATTTCCGGCCATATAAGGCTTCATATGGAGCCATCCCAATACTTGACTGATAACTATTATTATAAGCAAATTCCACCAATGGTAAACGTTTCTCCCAACTGCCACCCAAATCTAGAATACACGCCCTGGGCATATCTTCCATTGTCTGATTAGTCCTTTCTATTTGACCATTAGTTTGTGGGTGGTATGCCGTACTAAAATTCAACTTAGTCCCCATTGCGGTCTGTAAGCTCTTCCAAAATTTTGAGGTAAATCTCGGGTCTCTGTCAGACACAATTGATGTTGGCACTCCATGTAGTCGGACAATTTCTTTAACGTACAACTATGCTAATTGCTCTAATGTAAAATTCAAACGAATAGGCAAAAACTGAGCTGATTTCGTAAGTCGATCCACTATGACCCAAATAGCATCATAACCTCCTTTCGATCTTGGGAGGCCTACCACGAAATCCATACAGATATTCTCCCATTTCCATTCTGGTATCTCCAATGGATTCAATGGCCCTGATGGCCTCTCGTGCTCGGCCTTAACTTGTTGATACACAATACACCTCGCCACAAACTTAGCGATACTACCTTTCATATTTCTCCACCAGAATGTATCGCATAAATCTCGGTACATCTTTGTACCTCCAGGGTGCACCGCATAAGGGGCGGAATGAGCCTTAGCCAGAATTTCATTCCTAAGATGTTCATTCTTCGGCACACAAAGGCATCCGTTAAACACTAGTGCTCCATCTACTGCGATATCAAATCCTACTCTACTTGTTGTCCCAACGCCAGACTTTATTTTCGCCAAAAATTCGTCATCCTTTTGAACCTCCAAAATTCGATCTCTCAAGTCGGGTTTAATTGTCAGACTAGATAACATGCTGGCTTTGTCAATGGGTGGGGCTATCACTTCAATCTGTAGATTCTTGAAATCCTGTATCAATTGTTCTTGTACCGTTCTCAATGCTGCAATTTGACCACTACTCTTTCTGCTTAAGGCATCTGCAACTGCGTTGGCCTTGCCTGGGTGATAAAGTATGGTGCAGTCATAATCTTTTACTAATTCCAGCCACCTTCGTTATCTTATGTTTAACTCCTTGTGTGTGAAGAAGTATTTGAGGCTCTTGTGATCAGTGTAAATTTCGCATTTGCTCCCATATAGGTAATCACGCCATATCTTCAAGGCATGGATTACCGCTGCTAACTCAAGGTCAAGTGTCAGATAATTTTGTTCGTGCTACTTCAACTGCCTTGATGCGTAGGCTATAACCTTCCCTCTCTGCATGAGTACACAGCCCAAACCCTATTTAGATGCGTCGCTATAGATAACGAATCCGTCGGACCCGTCAGGTATAGCTAATACAGGTGCTGTAACTAGCCGTTTCTTCAGTTCCTAAAAACTTTGTTCACACTTGTCAGTCCATTGGAACTTAATACCTTTTCGAGTCAGCTGGGTCATTGGGCCCGCTATCTTAGAGAAACCCTCAATGAAACGTCGATAATACCCAGCTAAACCCAAAAAGCTTCTTACGTCTCCAACATTGGCAGGTGTAGGCCAATTTGTGACAGTCTCAACCTTAGAAGGATCAACTTCTATGCCCTTTGCGGTCGCAATATGGCCCAAAAATCCCACCCTTTCTAGCCAAAACTCACACTTCTTGAGTTTGGCGTATAACTCTTCCGTGCTCTTCCGATCTCTAACACAATTCTTAAGTGTTCCTTATGGATTCTGGCATCCCTCGAATAAATCAGAATGTCATCAATGAAGACGATGACAAACTTATATAGATATTCATGGAACACCCAATTCATCAAATCCATGAATACTGCTGGGACATTAGAGACCGAATGGCATCACTGTAAATTTGTAATGCCCATATCTAGTTCTGAATGCCGTCTTTGGAATGTCAGTTGGTTTGACCTTCAACTGATGGTATCCTGATCGTAAATCAATCTTTGAAAACACAGCTGCTCCCTTTAGCTGGTCGAATAAATCCTCGATCCTCGGAAGGGGATATTTATTCTTGATAGTCAGTTTATTCAGTTCTCGGTACTCAAAATATATCCTCATGCTACCATCTTTCTTTTTAACAAATAACACTGGCGCTCCCCATGGGGACACACTTGGTCTGATGAAACCTTTCTCCAACATCTCCTCTAATTGTAGTTTCAATTCCTGTAGTTCCTTCGACGCCATTCTATACGGAGCTTTGGACACGGGTGCAGCTCCAGGGATCAAGTCTATAACAAACTCTACCTGTCTGTTGGGCGGAATGCCCGGTAGGTCATCTGGGAACACATCGGTAAATTCACAGACAATTGGTACACGATCCAATGTGACCTCTCCCAGTGGTTCACTCTGGAGGCTAACCAGATACCCTTGGTAATTCCCCCTTGCCAAGAGCCTCTCTTCTTGCAATGCTGAAATAAGGCGGGGAAGTGCCTTAATTTGCGACCCGTAGAATCGAAATTCCTCCTTCCATTTTTCTGGAATATCACTTCTTTCTCATGACACAAAATAGTAGCTTGGTTACTGCTTAACCAGTCCATACCCAAAATAATATCAAAGTCCTTCATTTCAATTATGTTCAAGTCAGCTTTAATGTTTAATCCCTCGAAGTCTATAGGTACATCCCTAGCTATCTCATTAGTTCCAATTATTCCTCCTGAAGGCATACTAACTTCCAGCATGCTATTTGTTTTCTTCCCTACCAAGTTTAGTTTAGCTAAACATGCAATAGACACGAACGAATGCGCAGCACCCGAATCAATTAAGACGTAAACAGGAATACCAAGGACGGATAGTATACTTGCTATTACGTTAGCATCATCCACTACTTCTTCATGGGTTAGAGCATAAACCCTCGCTTTTCCTTTGTTGTTTTTCTCTTGGTTCCAGGCATGTACTAGGTTTTTAGTCTGTCCTTGACTCTGGGTGGGCTTTCCACGGCAGTTGGCTGCGTAATGTCCTATCTGCCCACATTTATAACAGACTCCCTTACCCCAAAGGCATTCTCCTTTATGATACTTCCCACACTTAGGGCATTGAGTCATGTTGAAGGTATTCTAACTACCACCAAATCCCGTGTTTGGCCGCTTGTTCGGAGGTTGGTTTCTGTTCTGATTCTGATATTGATTATGCCACTTCCTCTTATTCCCATTATCCCAATTTTTCCTTTATGGGCCATCAACTATTCTTTGGGCTGCTCGCTCTAAATTCAGGTGGGAGGATATGGCATGTGCCCGCCCCAAGACTTCCTCATATGTGGTGAAAGCATGGGCGGCCAGTATCCCTCCTATCTCCAGTCGTAAACCCGCTTCAAATCTCCCTGCTTTCTTTTCGTCGGTGTCAACTAGGTGAGGGGCATACCTAGAGAGTTGTTTGAATTCCCCTTCATACTCCTCTAGTGTCTTATTCCCCTATCTTAGCTGCAGAAATTCCGCTTTCTTCTGATCGCGTAGTGATTTGGGAAAGTACTTTTGCATTACTACCATCTTAAATTGTTGCCATTTCATAGCGTGTTGTTGTGCAGCGGTTCGAGTGCTCAAATAAGACTCCCACCAATGCCCTGCGCCTTCAATCAACATAAACTCCGCACAGGATACTTTCTGGGTACCAGTGCAAGCAATGTGCTTGAATATCCACTCTAAGGCCCTCAACCATTCTTCTGCTGCTAATGCGCCAGCCCTACCATTAAAAGAAGGTGGCCTATAATGGCGAAACTATTCAACAACCCAGCTGGTATTGTCTACGTTTAGGGGTGGGTTTGGTGCGCCTGCATTGGATCCAGCTTGGGGAGTTGCAGGGTCTCGCTGCTGGCTAAGTCCTTGTATGGCTTGAACGAGATCTCTCAGTACGGTGGCCTCTCTATTGACACCAGCATTATTCTGTACTCGTGGTGGCACCATTTTCCTTTATGAAACAAAACGAATCCAATGAAATGCACTTAACCGTCACAATTCAGTCACCCTACCTGCAGACTCTTTTGTGGGTGTCAAGCCTGAGGAATACCATTTATGTAAGTCCAGTTAGGTTAGGGTAGACTAATAACTTTTAACCGATTTACGAGGACCCAAAAATATAAATTTCATTTCCAGATCAAATTATGCTCAACTTATTTTCTATTCTTTGTCTGATGCCAATCGCATATTTTCTGTTCTTACACTTTATATGAAATCTTTATACATAAATATCTGGAAGGCATGCAAACTTTATAAAACACTTAAACTCTTTCTTACCTCAGAGTCGGCTGAGCGGACGATGGTGATGGGCTACTTAAATTTTCCACTTGAAAATATCTTTGAAACCTTAAATTTTTTTTTTTTTAAAATTTTATATTTGGAAATCTTTGAAAAGTTTTTCAAGTCTATAGAAACGTAGACCCGCTCTGATACCAAACTGTAACGGCCCAGATTTAAGAAATTTGGGATGCTAACTGATCTTTAAAATTAACTTAAAATGCGGAACTTATAACAAAATAATTAAATGCGGAAAATCTCATTAACGAATAACAAAGAATCTTGTCCAAAAATAAGTGGAGTTTTAACAGTCAAATAAGGAAATAATCCGAAATCCTAGAAACATTTAATATAAATTTCAAGTTATGTTTTTAGCAGCCTTCGTCCGTCGTCCCGCCACCGGCTCCAAAACCTGAAAGTGTTAGTTTGAAAGAATGAGTATAAAAAATATACTCAGTAGACTCTAGCGCATATTAATCAATTCATATAATAAACATGACATGTAAACCCGCAGATAATTCTTTTTTTCTTAGAAGGATCTTGTCTTGTCTTTGCGAACAGATATTCTTATTCTTATGCATTGAAGCAGATACGCATATCATAAAGAGATCTTAAGCATATATGCATTCTTTCTTAAGCATATAATAATATGCAAACTTTCTTGTAATCACATATTTTCACATAACATTTATCACATAAATCAATTAATAATGCGCAATACTTTAAGAAAACATTTTATAAATTTAGAGTCTACCTTAAGCTTGTGAGTTGAGCTACTTTGAGAGAAATCTACTGTCTATTGCTTTTCGCGCCTCGTCTAGTCAAAATAAAATAAATTATTTTAGTATGAAAGAACTAATACTTTGTAAAAGGGGAAATAAACTTTAGGGACTAAATTGAAACTTTTAAATAGTTTAGGATTGGGACTAAAAAGGTAGATGACAAACTTAAGGGCTGAATTCATAAAAACTGAACGTTAGGAAACCTATTCAGCTAAGTTGAAAGCCATGGAACCGAAATATATAAATCTGGAACTCCGGGACTGATTTAAACATAATCAGAGGTTGGGGACCCGGGTGTTAAATAAATTTTTATTAAATTCCCAAGTCCCCACCCTAAATCAACAGAACCCATTTTTTTGAAAACAAGAGCAGAGGTCGGAGCAGGGTGTGCGTACGTGTGAGGACGGTTCAACACTGCCGAAGAGACTCCGGCCGACGGTGAAAGAGGGTGACTGGGTTTGGGCTCGGTCGAGTTTTACGACTGGCCCAAAGGCTTGGTCTCGGGTTTTGGGTGTAGGGTTCTTGGCAGACAACCGAGGCGCGAGGCTGCTTTTCAGTGCGATTGGTGCCGGCGATAGGGGTTTTCCAGCCAAGTGCGGGTGGCTGGGATGGTTCGATTGAGGGCTCGGAAATTTTGGCCGTGACTTAGGGGACTAAGAGTAGGGGTCACGGGGTTGTGGCTTGGGCAAAGGAGGTCGCGGGAATAGAGGTGGATTGGGTCGCAACTTTAGGGACCAAGAGGAGTTGTGGTGGTGAGGTTTAGGTGACAGTGGTGTCGCGGTAGCGCAGAAATTTTCCCGCCATGGCCGTTGCCATCCACGCCGGTGGTGAAGTGGTGGTGATGTGGTGATTTTGTGTCTGTGTGAGAGGCTTTCTGGCTTGGCCGTGTGGTGCTGCGGAGAGGTAGAGGTGGTGCTGTGAGGATGATGGAGTGGGGGTGTTGGTTTCCAGCACGGCTGCCGCGAACCACCACCAACGGCAATGCAAATAGTTGATGCCGGTTGTGACGGCCGGTGGTTGTGTATATGTATGGATCAGTATGGATGTCTGATTGTGTATGTGTATGTATATGTGCGTGTATATGTGTATGTATTGTTGTGTATTGTTGTGCGGAAATTCACAAACCTGGATTCAGAGAGCGTGAATTTTTGCTGAAAAATTTGTGTATGCAAAGACGTATGATTAGGGGGTTTATAGGTTTGAGTTAGTGTTTTAATTCAATTGGCTGTTGGATAGGAATTGGAATTGTGTTTGACGTGGGAGAGTAATGGATTTCATGTTTTTGAAGAAGAATTTGAAATCAAGTTATATATATGTATATATGTAAAATTTGGATATTAACTTTGGAATTTGTTTGGATTTAAAATAGAATTAAATGCTTTATTATAAATTCAATTAAGTTCTCGAAGTA
>CAVNYN010287843.1:0-26115 GCA_963692815.1 Nyctanthes arbor-tristis | reverse complement strand
TATATGTAAAATTTGGATATTAACTTTGGAATTTGTTTGGATTTAAAATAGAATTAAATGCTTTATTATAAATTCAATTAAGTTCTCGAAGTATGACTTACTAGACGAGCATGAACTCAAATGAACTTTAAAATTGGCGAGAGTATAGGGATGCGTAGTTATTTAATAAAACTTATTTTCTAAAAATTTCGGGTCGCTACAGTTAGTCAAACATTTTTCCCTTTTTTTAAACTACGTTTCATTATATTTTCTTTCCATCGTATTTCTAAAGCACTGACTTATGTACAAGTAAAATGATCTATTCGACTTGCAAGGCAATTGTATGTAAAGGCTAATATTTCCTTGGTAATGAATTTTTTTTGTTTGTGACGGCCGGCGGTTGTGTATATGTATGGATCAGTATGGATGTCTGATTGTGTATGTGTATGTATATGTGCGTGTATATGTGTATGTATTGTTGTGTATTGTTGTGCGGAAATTCACAAACCTGGATTCAGAGAGCGTGAATTTTTGCTGAAAAATTTGTGTATGCAAAGACGTATGATTAGGGGGCTTATAGGTTTGAGTTAGTGTTTTAATTCAATTGGCTGTTGGATAGGAATTGGAATTGTGTTTGACGTGGGAGAGTAATGGATTTCATGTTTTTGAAGAAGAAATTGAAATGAAGATATATATATATATATGTATATATGTAAAATTTGGATATTAACTTTGGAATTTGTTTGGATTTAAAATAGAATTAAATGCTTTATTATAAATTCAATTAAGTTCTCGAAGTATGACTTACTAGACGAGCATGAACTCAAATGAACTTTAAAATTGGCGAGAGTATAGCGATGCGTAGTTATTTAATAAAACTTATTTTCTAAAAATTTCGGGTCGCTACAGTTAGTCAAACATTTTTCCCTTTTTTTAAACTACGTTTCATTATATTTTCTTTCCATCGTATTTCTAAAGCACTGACTTATGTACAAGTAAAATGATCTATTCGACTTGCAAGGCAATTGTATGTAAAGGCTAATATTTCCTTGGTAATGAATTTTTTTTGTTTTTTTTAGTTATCTAAGTTTTGTCTCTTGGGGAGGTTAGTCGACCTTTTCCCCCTTTTTTAACTACGTCTCATTATATTTTCCACCATATTTCTATGACATTGACTTATTTAAAAGTAATTTGATTTATTGGACTTGCAATGCAATTGTATGTAAAGGCTAATCTTTCCTTGGTAATGATTTTTTTTAGTTATCTAATTTTTGTCTCACAGGGAGGTTAGTCGACCTTTTCCCCACTTTTTAACTACGTCTCATTATATTTTCCACCATATTTCTATGGCATTGACTTATGTAAAAGTAATTTGATTTATTGGACTTGCGATGCAATAATATGTAAAGGCTAGCTTATAGATGATGCTATTTTTTTTTTTAAGAAAAGCTAATTTTTTTTCATGATATTGCTTTCTAATTCATATATATGTAAATTGTCAAAGATTATAGTCTTAGAGAAAACAATTCCCATTGATTGCATCATATGCAATGACTATATATAAGAGTTAGGGTTAATTACTGTTGATATCACATTTAGCTTTTGACTTAACAAACAAGATTTGTATTCACGGGAAATTTGTATTTGAATCGGCTTGTGTAGTTAATGTGTAAAGGCAATGAATACTTGCAATAAATAGAAGAGAGTAAATGTGCAAAAGACAGGAATAATGAGATTTTTCTGGGTCTCTCCCTTTTTTGCTTTATTCACTCTATTTATAGTGTAAATTTGTCATTTGCATGAGAACAATGATTGGACCTACAAGAATGACATATGGGTCAAATCGGCTGCGGTTTGCCTTTTACTTTTGACTAATGGCTATCTATGTCATGCATGGGAAGGGTAACTATCGCTTTACATTTAATGTTGAAGTCCCATTAGTCATAAATGATAAGGTTTCCCACGTGGCTTCCCAGGATGCTATTTAGGTGACAAATCTACTAGGTCACAGAGGTAGATTGAGGAGCTATGAGCTCGTGGGCATAGAGGCTAGACGCCTGAACCCTAGCTACGCGTAGGAGGGAGATTCATCCTTAGGTCGCTGGAACGGATTTACAAGTCTTTTGGTCGCTTGGTTGCTAGGTCGTTAAGTTAGGCGGGGCTCTCGGGAGCCCGTTTCCAACACCTTACGACCGTTAACCTTAGTTGACCTTTGACCGTCGTTTACATTGGCGACCTAGTGGCCACAAAATGCCCCCTCAAGGCCGCTGTTCCTGGACCTCAGGGTTAGCGGTCTTGAAGTTATGCTGGCTACTTTCTTCTGAGATTTATTTACCGCCCAAAGTTGGGCCATTTGAATTTCAAAACGATTGATAGGGCACACTCTCCCACTTGTCAATCATTAGACGGAATGGCGTGTTCTAGGGATTTAAAGGCAATGATCATTATTCTGACCGATGCCTCTTCGTTTCCCAATGTCACACATGCTGCAGTCGTCCATTTATCTTATCACATTTTCGCTTCTCACTGGCCTATTTATACCCTTTCCTCCTTGGTTTCTCTTTCCTTCGCTTCTGTGTATTATGCAATCAACTTTCGAAGAGATTTCGGCTGCCAGCCTTTCAAAACTTTCCTTTTTTTTTTCATTCGGACTTTCATCATAGTTTTCGAAGGTTTCGCGATAACCTCAGTATAAAGATAACTATTCTTCTATCTATTTCTTGGGAATTTTTCCTATTGGAATCCCTGATTAGCATTCTGAATCTGTGGGGACGTCGTGAAATAGAGGGTGGAGAGAGTCTTCCTTCGGAGAGAGGCGTAGAAAAAGGAGTTGTGGTAGATGTAGAAAGATTCACAGATGAGGAAGTGGCAGGATCGGCATCGGAGCCAGTGCTAGAGGTCCAGTTTGAATGGACCGACGATGTGAGAGAGAGAGAGAGAGAGTGATGAAGGGGAAGTTAGTTCCAACAGGAGGCCTTCAGTGGCGGTGATTCGAGATAAAGACCAGCCATGGGTTTGCAAACATATTCCTTCGAAGGTGAAGGAGAATGACTTGAATGTGCTGTAGTAAAATTACCGCGTTCTAGGTCGCATTGCGCTCTGGGTTCCTTATGAAGAGGAGCTGGCTCATTGTCCCCCGAGGGGGTGTGTTGCAGCAAACACAAGGATGTTTGAGGTTGGTTTTCGCGTTCCGCTCCCACGACCCGTTACCGGGTTATTAAAGTTTTGGGGAATCGCCCTTTCTCAAATTACTCCCGCGAGCAAGAGGACCATTATTGGGGCCGTTGCTCTTTGGTAGCGTAAAGGTTGGGGATATCCGAGCCCTGAGGACTTTAACTCTTATTACGTGCTGAGGACCTCGCCATCTGGAAATGGATGGTTTCATGTGGCCGTACGACCCAAGGCTGGGACCTTGAGCCTCTTGGGGAACCTAGTGAGGGGAGCGTCTGAATCCGGGCACAACTGGAAAGAGAATTGGTTCTAGGTGAGGGGCGAATGGAAGAGCCCGTAGAGCCCGGGCGAGGAGAACACAAACGTCCCCATGAGCTACATGGAACCCAGTAAGTGTCCTTTCAATGAAGTTATCCTTGCGGCCCGATGAACTGACGTTTAACTGCTTTTTCCTTTCTTATTAGGTGTTGAACAAGGTCTGCCGCTAACTCCACTGTTTTAGGAGCAAGTAGAGTTCGTAGCCCAAATCCCGAACATCATCGCAACGTTGTGGAATTGACAGAAGAGGATTTTTTAGTCAGCATCGGTCTGTCTGTTCCCAGGATTGAGCACTTTTCCAGGGACCCCGACAACTATAAGCGATTGCTCCCTTCATCAACCTTTTATTACTTGCTTGACAACTTATTTCTCGTAAGATTTCCATGACCTGACACTTGGCTCTCTTTTCAGGGAAAAAATATCTCTCTAAGGGCCAAAGGCGGGCTATTCGTGAAACTGTGAGGAAAAGAACTGCGTAGGAGAAATGGAGAGCTGCTCGCGATCAAGCCGAAAGGATGAGACCGCCGCATAACTCGTTGAGACTTTAAGAAGTTGGGAGGAGAAGAAAAAACTGAGACATGAGAGGGCTGCTGGAAAAGGGGCCATGACTATTGATGATGTGGCCATCTCAGAGTGCCTTGATAAACGATGGTTGGCTGTTTGGGAACCTCCGGCAGGCTCACCCCCAGCAGCTTCCACGCCTCTTTTGGCCCGCGAGGAACAACCTGGTCAGGAGTCCCTAGACCTGCTGTGTAAGGATCTTTTTCTCCCGGCGGATCCAGCTTGCCTGGCCGTGCTAGAGAAGATTCATGGTAAAGAACTGATGGTGCTGTTCAAGTTCAATTTGGCCAGGAAGCCTCTCTCCACTAGTGCCCCGGGAATGCCCAACGCCGTCACAGATGCCATGAATAGCATGGCGCGGGGCTGGTCTAAGAAGTCGGAAGTCTTTACTGTAAACTCTTCAATAGGGGAGCTTTTGCAGGGCAGCACGGTGATGCGAGCTCGGTGGACCATTTTAGAGGAGCATACTATGGCCCGTGTGCAGCAGTTCGTTGGGGAGAAAAAAAAGTATCAGGGCCAAGGATGAGATGAAGTTGGTTCTTAGGGAGAAAGAACAAGAACTTCATGTTTCCAAGGGGATTTCAGCTGATCTACGGGCCGAGCTAGAAGCCTGGAAGAAGAAATATGAGGACCTGGGGACTCAGCTAGCGGTTGAGAGGTCGAACTATGAGTTTACCCTAAAAGAGGCTGAAGATAGGGTTGCTGCCAGTGGAGTCGTCGGTTATACCGAGACGATAGAGAGGTAGAAGGCCTCTGAGGAGTATAAGAGTGCTAATGCTAGCCTCTATTATAAGACGACCAAGGAGATCCTCGAAGAGATCGTGAGGAAGCGCCATGAGTGTCACTTGGCCTTCCTCCAAGAGCAAGTTGCCAGGTTGAAGGATGATTGCGGCTATGTGAGCTCCAATTAGGAAGATGAGGTCAAGATCATATCTAGTCAGAAGGCCCTGTTCTTGCCGGAGAGGGTGTGGAGGCTACTGCTTCTTCTACGAAAGTCGAGGCCGATGCTTCGGTTGGAAGGAATGTGGTTCTGGCCTCCAATGGCCATAAGCCTTTTTGCTATATGTACTCTTAAATGAAGTAAAGAATTTTTACAACTATTGGCTCGCTTTGTTTAAATAATCTTACCGTTGGTCGTTCCCATTTAGCGAAGAGCTCGCCCTCGTTTTTGCTTGCTGGCACAAACCCCCGTACGAATTCTGGGCCAAGTATTAGGACGCCTCAACAAAAAGCTCATTCTAGTCTCGGGTTGTGTATACATTGGCGTAAAGAATTAAGGATACGTCCTAGTACGAGCCCGTCTGTCCGACAGTTTTTTGGTTTGCTCCAACCTAAAGTTGTATGCAGCCTATCCCCAAATGTTAAGTTGTACAGCAAATAGTTAGTCTGAAGTTTTAGTCGTGGAGCCTTTTGCTTCGGTGCAGGGTTGCAGGCCAAAAACTTGTTTCAGTTATGGTTTTTGAGTAGGTAGGGTGAATCATTTTTATACGAGTGTTAGGTTGCAGGTTAGAAGCTCGTTCTAACCTTGATCGTGAAACCTTTTACTCAAGTGTTAGGTTGCGGGTTAGAAGCTCATTCTAACCTTGATCGCGAAGCCTTTTACTCGAGTGTTAGGTTGCTGGTTAGAAGCTTGTTCAAGGTCGAAACCTTTTACTCGAGTGTTGGGTTGCGAGTTAGAAGCTCATTCTAACCTTAATCGCGAAACCTTTTACTCGAGTGTTAAGTTGCTAATTAGAAGCTCGTTCTAACCTTGTTTGCGAAACCTTTTTACCTGAGTGTTAGGTTGCGGGTTAGAAGCTCATTCTAACCTTGATCGCGAAACCTTTTACTCGTCTATTCTAGATTTGCCTTGTGTTCGTTCCAAAGAAGGTATCTTATAGCGAAAATAAACGAGATATCAACTGTTAATTGACAAAAGTGCGGCTCTGAAATCTCTAGAGCTAGCGCAGGTGTGTGAACAACCTAGCAGTTTACAAAAAATTGGGGACAATACAAATTTTAGAGTTGGTACCCGACACCCGTCATTTTTCCCTTCAATGGGTATGTCAACTCCGTGTCTCTTGCGTACTTCTCAATCATCTTTGTGCTTTTAACCTCCCGCCTAGGGAGAGACACTTTCTCTCTGAAGACCGAGTAAGGATTTTGCCTGGTCTTTTCTTTTGATTGGTCCTTGTCGTTGTTGCTTTGGATTGCACATCGGAGAGGTCGCTGATTTGGGAGGTTGGCTTTCTACTGCTCTCGTTGTTTGAGTCCTTCTTAGAGGAGTAAGGGCGAATCTTATTGAACCTACAAGAAGAGCTCCGGTAGATTGTCGACTTTATTCCTTTCTTTTTGGGATTAAGTGTGCCAACTTCTGGCGGGGTAGTTGTACCCTCATCATAATCCGCTCTTCCGATCTCTCTCATGCTGCCTGTTAGTCGTCTCGCACAATGGCCATCCCATAGCAGGTAGGGAATTTCATGGCGTAGTGGTAGATTGAAGTTGCAGCCCTAAGCTCGTATATGATTGGATGCCCCAGAATGGCATTGTGGTTTGAAGGTACATCCACAATGATGAAATCTGCCATTATCCTTCTGTTGCATGACTCCTCACCCAATTCCATGAGGAGTACAATCTGACCCTTCGCTTCTACATGATGTAAAACCCTGGAGTCTGGTCCTGTAAGGCCTCAGGCTCTTCTGGTCTATTTTCATCTGCTGGAAAGTTCGCCAGTAGATAATGGTCACGGTGCTGTCATTATCTACTAAGGTTTTGTGGATATTAATACCTAAAACTAAGATGGTGATGACCAAGGCGTCTGTGTGAGGTGTAATACGTTGTTGGCATCTTCATTACAGAAGGAGAACGAGCTGGTTTGAGAGATGGGGGTTCAGCTGTGAGTAGGTGGTAGCGATTCTGGGTTTCTTTCACGAGACCTCACCGTTGTCTTTTGGAACCCTCCATGTCGTGGTTTCTGCCAATGAGTACGCCGATTTCGATGGGGGGTTGGTTCCGTAGGAGTTGGGTGTTGAGGTCTGTGTGGGGACGAGCTTGTCGATCCTGCCCTTGGTGATTTGCCACATATTCGCTCAGGTACACCCGTTCAATTAGCTTCTCGATCTCCTACTTGAGCTGCCTGTATTCGTCCGTGTCATGACCCATGCTTTTATGGTACTTGTAGTATCTAGACTGATCGGCATCCTTCAAGGATTTCTTTATAGGCCTTGCCTTGGGCAAGATTGTGTTGTTCTGCAGGACGTTAAATATGTGTTCAATGGAAGCGTTGAGTTTTGTGAAGGTTTTAGTCGAGCTGGGTGGCTTTTCACTTCGCCGCAAGTCCTTTTTCACCTTTTGATCTTTTTTATTGTCCTTCAGAGGCTTTTCAGACCTTACACTCCCTTCGATGGCTTCTTCCGCGCTTATATATTTTTTAGCTCTCCTCAGAAGTTCCCTATAAGTGCTTGGAGGTCCTCGTGTATGGCCCACTAGAAACGGATGTCTTTATAAAGGCTTGACTTGACGGCTATCAAAAGCGATTCATCTGCCACCTTTTCCATAGTCATGACCTGCATGTTGAAGAGGTCTAGGTAGCTCTTGAATGGTTTGGTCTTTCCCTGTTTGATGGTCCCCAACATCTCCTTGGGGGTTGTCCTGACCTTTGACCCCATGAATTGGGATGCGAACTCAGAAGAAAGTTGCTCCCAACTATGTACGGATCTTGGGGCCAAGTTGCCGTACCAAGTTTGTGCATTCCCTTCCAGAGTAAGCACAAAGGCCTTACACATGATAGCCCTGGTTGCGTTCTAGAGCTCCATCCAATATACATATCAGTGGAGGTGAGCGACTGGGTCTGAATCTCCGCAGTAAGTTCCTATATGGGGAAGTTTTATTTTAGACGGCATAACGGTTTCATTTTGGAGGGCATAACGGCCTCTCGAATTGTGAGGTGGAAAGGTAACGGCCTTCCCCATAAGTCATCAGCTCCTTTTGCCCGCAACTGTTTTTGCTCAAGGTCGTTTAGTAGCTTCCTCAGCTCGTCCAGCTTGTGGATCTGCTCAGGGGCTGGTTACTGGCTCCAGGAGGCCCTTGGAGGCGAACTAGATGCATGACTGTAACGGTGAGTTGGCATTGGACTTCTCCTCCTCTGCCTGCATCCGCCCGGTTGCAGGGGCTCAGGCGACCTTGGTCGTCTAGGTCCGCGCTGCAAACCGGGCCCCAGCCTTGTGAAAACACTGCTTCTGGCCGCGTTTCTGGAGGGAACATGTGTGGTCCTGCCCTGCGGGGCTGGCTCACCAGAGTTTTGCGATGGGGTGAAGCTCAACCTTCTTCTAACAGGTTCTCTCGGAGGATTCATTCTTGTTGGAGAACTTTCCACATTTTCTGCACGCCAAGAGGAGTTGTTATGGGAGGAACCTGCCAGTTGTTGTTGGGACATGGGGTTACGCTGTTGCAAACGCCGTACTTCTTCGGCGAGGGTTTCCACTTGTCGCCGGAGGGCCTCAGTTTCCGTGGCTGCCGTCGGCCGTAAGGGAGCGGCACTGGCTGTGCCTCAATTCCTTCGAAATCCAGGAGGCAATCTAGCATCACTGCTTTTTGTTCTTTGGCTTTCTGAACGTTTTCTACTCATTTTCTTTTGATGGGAGTTTTTTACACAGCTTTTAGTGGAGTTTCCCACATACGGCGCTAATTTGTTGATATCAAATTTAGCCTTTGACTCAATAAACAAGATTTGTATTCGTGGGAAATTTGTATTTGAATCGTTTGTGTAGTTAATGTGTAAAGGCAATGAATGTTTGCAATAAATGAAAGAGAGTAAATGTGCCAAAGACAGGAAGAATGAGATTTTTCTGGGTCTCCCCCTTTTTAGCTTCATTCACTCTATTTATAGTGTAAATTTGCCATTTGTATGGGAACAATGATTGTATGCATTTAATGCTGGACCCATAAGAATGACATATGAGTCAAATCGGCTGAGGTTTACCCTTCACTTTTGACTAATGGCTACCTAAGCCATGCATAGAATAGGTAACCACCACTTTGCATTTAATGTTGAAGTCCCATAAGTTATAAATGATAAGATTTCCCACGTGGGTTCTCAAGATACTATTTAGGCGACAAATCTACTAGGTTGCGGAGGTAGATTGAGGAGCTATGAGCTCGTGGGCGTATTGGCTAGACGCCTGAACCCCGGTAACGTGTAGGAGGGAGATTCATCTCTTAGGTCGCTGGAACGGATTTACAAGTCTTTTGGTCGCCTGGTCGCTAGGTCGTTAAGTTGGACGGGGCTCTCGTGAGCCCGTTTCCAAAAACTTACGACTGTTGACCTTAATTGACCTTTGACATTCGCTGACATTGGCGATCTAGTGGCCACATTTACTATTGCGTGTGGGAGTTTTTCTTGGAAAGTGTAGTGCCTTAGTATGGACAACAGATCAAGTACCATATTTATTTTCGTTTTATTGTGCATATTATTTCCTTCACTTCAAGGTTATTCTATTACTCCAATATAGTTTACTTATTTTCTACTTTCACAGGTAGTCCACAATATTTGATTCTATTTGTGGCTATTTGCCTGGAGTTGGATATTCAAATTTGTTTATTACCTTCACCTATAATCGAAAGTGGTCCAGAGATTGAAGATGTTGATTTATGATATGGAGGGCAAAACATGGGACTTCTTCTTAAAAGGTTGGTATTTACTCATGGACATATTTATGTTGTAATGTCAAAGGTGACCAGTTGTTCAAGACAAAAGATGTTGATTTATGACAAGGAGGGAAAGCTAACAAATTCAATAATGAATATTGATGTAAAGAAGTTTTCCAAAATTTATAACAATATAAAGCAAACATTTGATGATGTGTTTTTTTTTTTTTTTTTTTGGTTAATTTCGTTCATTTTCTTTTGTGGGTGACTTTTGCTCTCGATGCACGGGGTGTTACACTAGTAGCCTTTTAAAAAATAAAAAAGGAAAATTATTCACGGTTGATATGCTCTAGCAATTCCTTGTGTTCTGCAGCAAAAACGCAAAAAGAAAATTATTCCCGTTTGAAGCAAAATTTTCTAAAATTTAAAGCAAATTTCATGGTGGTGGGAGCATCCAGTCAATTACTTCCTTCAGGGATTGCCGCAGTAACGGCAAGAAGGAAAGCGGAATCCTAACAAACTTAAATACCATGGTACCGAAGGAGTCTTCCAGCAAGAAACAGAACCGAGAAATGTCAAAATCCCAATTCGCGGATCAGAATTTGGGTTTTGGAGAGAGGGCTTTTTCCGCCGCCGGAGCCGCCATGGTGTCCGCCATAATCGTTAACCCTCTTGATGTTGCCAAGGTTTTTTTTCCAAATAATTAATATTTTGAAACTCATATTTATTTGGGTTTGTTTAATATTTCTATTGTGCTCTTATCTAGTGTGTATACGCTTTAATTTCTTAGACAAATAAGATGAATTAAGCTATTAGGCCATGTCTGGTATGCTGGAGTGGGTATAAAAGGTATACAAATGATTAAACGGAGGAGAGACTTTTTACATGTATTCTTTTATTTTGGGGAGATTTCAATATGGCAATTACATGGTTTATGTGGAATTTATTTACTTTGCCTTCATTGCATTGCCAAATTATACAAGAACCTTGGGGCCATAATTTAGCATTTTCATTTCCAATCTGTTAGCCGATATCTTGCTGTACTCCTAGTAATCCTCTTGCCATTCTTCCTCATTTTAATTGGGTTTGATTCATCTTGATTATTTTGAACTTAATTTGATTGCTTACATTTACATAAGATTCTTTGCCTGATATTTTGCTTTAGCTTTTCCACTTTCCCAAACTCACTTTCTGCCTTGGTGTTTCTTTGTATTTGTTTAGTTTTTAAGATGATCCATTTGATTCTATAGTTGAGCTTATCATCAAAATGATTAACGAATTCTTTTGAACTCGTGCTTTACTTTTGGCATTTGCTCAGAACTTTGACTCATGCCCATTGTCTATATAAAGATAAAGTTATGTAGGTAAACTTTTGTGGAATTATCTTTTAGTTGAAGTGGAAATTCACACTTTGATACTTTGACCGCTATTAGCAAGATATTTTATTATTTATCTGATTAATATTAATATTTTGTTTCACCTTGAATATTTGGATATTTTGCTAAGGATTTGTTTTTTCCCAGACTAGGTTGCAAGCCCAGGCAGCTGGTGTCCCTTATGATGGTCTATGTGACACAGCATGCTTCAATATAAGTACGGTATGCAACAATACAAATTTTAATTTTCCACTAAAATAATGTTCATCAAACGGCGAAGACAACCAAAAGAACCGTCAAACCATAGGTCGTATTAGTTGTCTTCATAAGTCTCTCCCGCTCTTTTTGCTCTAATAGCTTTATTGCTCTTCCAAAGTATATAATGTTGCTTAATGCAGAACTCTTGATGCTGTTAATATGGATTACCTTTGACACTTGATACTCATATCTATTATTGTATTGACTTGGAGATATAAGAATTAATAATCACATTATCTTATTGTATTGACAGTCACACTCACCTTTTTTTTTTTTTTTTTTGGGGAGTAATCTTGACGGTCACAGTTAATAATCGTAATAATGCATAATTATAATTATTATTTTGGATAATTCATGAGGTATCATCAATAGTTACTTATTTCTATTACTATTCGTCATGTATTAAACTTGTATTTTCTGATATACACGACATTCCCTATAACTGTTCATGCAGGGGGAAGAAGCAAATCACTTAGTTGCATTCAGAACATTTTTTTTTTCTAGGAGGGTAGTTTTGGTATTTCAGTAATAAAATTATAGGTGCCAAGAATAAAAGGGCTGGTGGAAGCAATCCGAAATTGAGAATGGGAGTGGATAGAAAATCAGCTCTTGGAAGTTGGTAACTTCCGTTTCAACTGTAATATATTTTAGGGAAATTAACGAAATACAGCCTGAGTTTGTGGTGTATTTACAATTTGCATTCTGTGTTTTAAAAATTTACAATTTGCACATTAAATTTTATTTAGAGCTTGTTTGCTGTTCTTTATTTTACCAATTTATAATTTACCTACCACTGATTTGACATTTGATTTGGTAACTATTCAATTACAACTAGGTATTTTAAACCCTTTTACATTCCCAATACACATTCTACCTCCCTCCTCATTATAAAATCTCCACATTTTGACAAATAAAGAGCATAAAAAAAGCTCTTACTGTCAACAAAACACATCTGTCGTGGAAGAAAAATTCAAAAAAAAGTAAAAAAATTACTTATTTAGACGAAATTATCATTACTTGTAACTAACAAATCACGCCCCATATATTATATTTGGTATCACTTTACATACTATTTCATTAGTTTTTAAGATATTAGTTGTAAATCTTATACAATACCTCTGTTTTCATACTTTACAATTTACGTACGTGATATTTGGTACGATTTTGCAACTTTTTTTCCCTTTTTTTGCGTGTTTTATTGTCTGTACTCAAATGTCTATTTAGAAAAAAAAAAAAAGAAAAAAAAAGAAGAAAAAGAAAAAAAAAAAAAACTTAAGAATCAAAGGAGTAAAATGGTTGCCATAAAAAAAGGCAAATATTCGCAGTATCATACATATATAGTTAAATTTTAAAAAACATTGTAGAGTAAAAGAGACAGACAAATATTTGATAAAAGAAGTTAATTAGCCATTGTTTGATACTCTTTAACAAAACACATTATAATCTCTTTTACCACTGATTTGACTATTGATTTGACAATTACTCATTTATAACCACAAATTTCAAACTTCTATTAAATCTACATCACTCATTTCACCTCTTTATAATTTCTCTTTATAAATCAACTACCATAAATTGAATCAAACATCCCCTTACTGTTTTGAAGAATAATGAAAAGTTATGTAAAGTTTTACATAAAATAATACATGAGGTGTGATTTTTTAGTTACAAATAAGGTAATTTACTCATTTTTTAAATTTTTTTTCAATTTTTCTGCAAGAAAAGGTGTGCTTTGTTACTATTAAATGAAATGCGATGTGTAAACTGAAATTTCTTGAAACATGGGATGTAAATTGTAAATACACTATAAACTCAAGATATATTTCGTAAATTTCCCTACATTTTATAATTCATTAGACAAGTTCAAATGTAAAAAAAATGCAGGATCAATCGTTGTTATGTTCAATCCGGTGGCAGTCTACTTTACTCGCTGTTTTGGTGCTATTGGGATATCTTTCTCAGCTCATCAGCAGAATAACCTCTTGAAATCAAGGGTTCTATCCGTTTTCTGACAGAAATTGTAACTCATTACAGGATCCTTGATGATCAGATCCCTGTAGCTTCTTTCTTTTGCTTAAAAAAAGGGGAAAAAGAAAAGAAAAGAGCACCTTCCATGATTATTGTCAGTATACATGCATCATCTATGGAATTTGTGTCTTCTGATGGTAATTTATCTTCTGAACTGTTTCCAGATGCTGCCTAATGCAAAGTACGACTCACCTTCAAATAATGTGGTTATTGGAACCCAATCGAAATGCTCTACTAGTTGCTCCCGTTTCAAAGGAACACTGGATGTATTCTACAAAGTTGTACGCCAGGTTAGTGCGTTGCTGATGGAATCATGGAAGTGATATAAATGCGGTTATATCTGTCTCAAAGTAAAAGACAACATGACACTATTTTTATGGTGTTGGTGTATATATGCCTATGAACAATGCAATGCTTTGTATTTCATTTCATAAGAAAGATAAGGGAAGTATTTTATTAACGTTGTTAAAGAGCATTCCATTGGTTTTGAATCTGATATTCTTTAAGCAATGTGTTATGAGGAATGGGCTAACTTCAAATCGTAATTATATAAGTTTGAAAGGGTGGTTTCTTTATCTTAAAAGAGAATACTAAATGCATTCTTGAAACATCAAAGCAATCAGAAGTCAGTGATCGGGTACTGACACTATTGTTTCAAAAACCTTATTATACACTTCTATAATTTTCAAATATAACCTGATGCCATCTTGGTGCAATAGTTTTCTGCCCTTTCAAATGCATCTAGGCCAACATTTATGAGTTTTAATGGAAGCTAGGCTGGTCTGTCGGTAGATTATCGAACTTGGTAGTTGATCTCACTAAGTGCATTAGCTAAACAAAAAGCAGGTATTGGTGCATCCTGTGTACATCCTGTTTAATCATTTGCCTAATCACATGGAACTCCGCAGGAAGGATTCACAAAGCTGTGGAGAGGAACTAATGCTAGTTTAGCTCTGGCAATCCCCTCTGTAAGACTCTGTTGTGAAATCAACTAGATGTCGATTCAAGGGTTTTAGATATTCAATTGACAGTCTTGTTGATTATGTCATACCAAGTTAAGTAATATCTGCAGGTGGGCATCTATATGCCACTTTATGATATTTTCCGCAACTACATGGAAGTTCTTACAAGACAGGATGTTCCGAATATGACACCATATGTTCCCCTAATAGCTGGCTCCCTAGCACGCTCAATAGCTTGTATCACTTGCTACCCTATTGAGCTTGCAAGAACGCAGATGCAGGTAATTTCATGCTTAAGTTATTATTTGGTCCATGAACATGTTTATAGCAGAATGTGTCGTAATATTCAATATGCTTAATATCTCACTGACAATTGCCTGACATCAACATCATCATTAAGGAAAATTCTGTTTGTACAAACACTTTATACAAGACTAATAATAATGTGGTACAATCATAGGAGCTGAATTTTGAGATGATGTGATAAGTGAAAAAACATATTTCTGTCACTTGTCATGTTATGTAACTTTTTTCCCCTAAATGTATTGCTTATAAAAGTATCATTACTCCATCATTAATATCTTATTTAAATTATCAGAAAAGTCATGCTCATGATAACTTCACCTAATGTTAATATCATAAGCAAGTGCATCACTTCCCCTGGTATGTTTGCGTAGTGCTTAATTATTTTGCTTCCAATATTTTGTCATAGGCGTTCAGAGAGTGTCAAGCTGGTATGAAGCCCCTGGGAGTTTGGAAGACTTTGAACCAAGTCGTCTCATCGTTGCACGGCACAAACAATCATCAGGCTTGTATGAGACAGAATTTTTATTTTAATGCTATATATATGTATTATTTTCGTCTTCTGCTTGACCGCAAGCTATGGAAATAAAATTGTCAGGATTCGAAGTCAACAGAAATCATAAGCTTTAGCGTCAAATATATAATTGTGTGGTATATGTAAGTTAGCAGGCTCATAAATAGTGGTTTTCCTATAGGCCCTTGCTTGCAACGAGCAAATGACCTTTGAAGTGGACTACAATTGAATGGCTATGACGCTATGCTATGGACATTTGGTTTCTGATTTTCTGTGACAATGATCTTATGCTTTGTTGGCATGTACATTGCTGGGAAAATTCTTTTGCCATCTTTGCT
This sequence comes from Nyctanthes arbor-tristis, assembly GCA_963692815.1. Classification (NCBI taxonomy): domain Eukaryota; kingdom Viridiplantae; phylum Streptophyta; class Magnoliopsida; order Lamiales; family Oleaceae; genus Nyctanthes; species Nyctanthes arbor-tristis. Next base: position 10,682 of record CAVNYN010287843.1, on the reverse strand, counting down.
AAAAAAATTTAGTGCAGGATTATCTATTTTAGACAATTGTGCTCTGCTCATTTTTTGTTAAAACCAGAAACTTTTTCTGAATGCATCTGATTTTTCCCTGCTTCTTATATTTTAAAGTTTGTAGCTTGATGTTTGCCCAAATATTTAGTTTCTACATTCCATTCATCTGCACAATGGATGTGGTTATCTAAATGGGAGCTAATTTCAATTTGTAGCAGTACAGAGCTACCGCATCTTATGGACTGGCCTTGGTGCGCAGCTTGCCCGTGATGTTCCTTTCTCAGCAATTTGCTGGTCATCTCTTGAGCCAGTGAGATAGCTTATATATACTGTACAGTCTTGCTTAAATAAATATAAATTTTTACAATGTTCTCTTGCTACTTTTCTGCAGCTTCGAAGAAGAATTTTGAGTAGTATAGGTGATGAAGCTAGTGCAACCAGGGTCGTTGGGGCAAACTTTTGTGCTGGAATTGTGGCTGGAAGCATAGCAGCTGCTGCAACGTGTCCTTTAGATGTTGCAAGGACCCGAAGGCAGATCGAGGTTGTTTCCCTTTATTATTTGATTAAAGTGCATAGTTCATGAATAGAAAACTAAACACCACAAAGTGTGATATTGGAGTAATATTTCTTTGTGAGCTTTTACCTTTTTACTCTATATATGATCGATGGTAAAACGTGAGGATAGTTAAACACTGAAAAGATCTGGTTTTTAGTGATTAGTCCTTGCTCAAGGAGAGAGTAATCTATATTTTAACCCTAGTTGTTAAATATTTTTAGTAGTTTAATATTGTTACGTCTATATGATAGAAGCTAGATTGTAGTTGTAATGAACAAAATGAATAATTATTGAATTACTGTATAAGAAATGGAAATGAATTAACATTAAGAATTTGAGAACTCGAGAGTGTCAACTCGCTCCCAAAACACACCCACCTATTTGGCTATTTTCTGCCAAAATGAAATTAGTTCCCTCACTTTGGCCTAAAGTGATGCAAAATGTTGCAGTTAAAAATCTTTTGCAATTTGCCTATCTCCTGATGCCGTATCAAATCCGATCTGAATTACATTTGCTCTTAGTTTATGATGTGTTGACTGAAAAAAAGTATTCATGGTCAATATCCTTCCTTCTTCTCTTCCAGATCTGGGAAATTTTGGTTGTCTATATACTAAATTCTCATTTTGGTATTCTCTGCTATCTGATAATATTATACAGAAGCAAGATCTTAGAATTATGCTGCTGGATTTTATGGATTATATCTTTGATTTTCAGAAAGACCGAGACGGGCATTGACAATGACCACAAGACAAACATTGGTTGAGATCTGGAGGTATGCATCAACAACTGTCTTTGTTCTGCTTTTCACTCCCTGTTATGTAAATCTATTGGCATATTTACTTGACCAGATAATTAAGATGGTGGAGACTACTAGTTTGCTAGATAGACCTCTCGGCATAGAAAAAGCTTTGAAATAAATAGAGTGATCTAGATCTATAAACCCTTGGATTAAAATAGATTACATTTATGGGAGTGCACTCCCTAGAAATTTTAATAAATCCACTAATGCTAATAATGAGAAAATACGAGTTCAAATAGTAAAATCCTATAATACATCTAATGACATAAATAAACTGAGGTTATAAAGAAAACTAAAGACAAAGTGGTAAACAGTTAGATGGTTTGCCTGGATGATCATCTGTTTCTTCTTCCCTTATTCATGCTTATCCTAAAATGCAATGGCCATTGACAAATCTCCATCAGCTATCCGCAACGCACATAATAGTGTGCCATCGTCAAAAAATGTCATGTAGAGATAGAGACATTTTCTTCTTCCAACCTCTGTATGCATTTTAAGCCATGCGTGCAAAGGATTAGAATCATGATTTGATATGTGACCAGAAAATAAGCCCTTTGTCATGTCAATGCTGTCATGATAGTTTTAATGCCTTTCCCTTGTTATCTCTTCCACACTTCCATGTTACAGACCCCGCAATATGGATGGGTTCTTGGCGAATTCACTGGGCATTGTGTGCTTTCATTTATTTTTATTTTTTATGGTCAGGTTTCTGTACTTTTTATCTTTAGCTTTCTTCTTCTCATTTACATTCAATTCTTGGTTGTGGTCCTTCTATTCTTTTCTTCCGGTGCAACTAGGACCGTGATTAGCTTGGACCTTATTTTCTGCTGTGAATAAGTGAATTAACTTGTCTTCAATTAACATGGGAAGATCCAAAGATGACTTCTCTGTATTTATTAATGCGAATTGTAATCCATATCTTAATGACGCACCCGCCTGGTATATCGATTCATGTATGCTTTGGGTAGTAATTTTTGGAACTGGTATCTACATAAATTTTCTTAATTGTTTGGATTAGGGATGGAGGGTTGAAGGGACTATTTACCGGAGTTGGTCCACGAGTAGCACGAGCTGGCCCTTCAGTTGGGATTGTGGTTTCGTTTTATGAGGCTGTCAAATATTTATTGCATTATAGAAAATCAAAGGAGTATTAGAAGAGAAACTTTTCTAGTCTAAAAATAAAGCTAGAAGCTGGGGAATGTGATTCTCTCCTGAAATTCTTCTCTTTCCAGGTCAGTTGGCTGATTGTGGGCATAAAGTGTTCTTTCCTTAGGCAGGATTCAATTTGTACATTAATGGGAAGAAGTAAATTTCTTGATTTCATATTTGCCCATTTGATGGAATAATTTTGATGATTCTCATACCGTTATGTTTAACGTCCACGACTGATGGGAGTAGGTTGATTCTTTGAAAATTTGATTGTGTAAAAAGTGCTCTCTCTCTCTCTCTCTCAATCAATCAAGAGACAATGCAAGGTTGAGTATGAATGTATAAATAAATTGATTCCTTATTTCCGTTCTCAACTGATTTCATTATGTGAGAGCAAGTTTCTTCTTTTTATTTATTTATTTATTTTAAATCAAAAACCTTGTAATCCATTAATTCAAACCCTGACAGCACAGAAATTAAAAGAACAATAAAGCGAAATTATGCGTTCAAGGGCTGGTAAATTTGGTGACAGCCTTGGTAGTTGCAGTTCGTCAATTCTCTGTGAAGAACCAATCTGACGTCGGTTTGAATTTCTCGAGACGTAGTAGTGGGCTTATCTAGATTTTTACTCAGTCAAGCATGAAGTTGCGTTGACCAACTATGAAAACAAATAGTTCCTCTGCCACATAAGATATAATCTCATGTATTATTTTGGTTGTGTTACATGAACAAAATCACTTACAAAAAAATCTAATAAAATTGACACATGGCACAATTTTATTTTTTAATACATCAATTCACTTTTCCATAAATACTAATCACATAATTACATGTCAAATTTGTTATTTGTATATCTTTTTGTCTATTTAGATTTTTCCATTTTGGTATCCCATAAAATTTTATCACTTTCCTATTAACTTTTTAGTATTTTAAAATATTCATGTTTATTATGCATAGTAATAAAGAGATTACATAGGTGTGGTTAACGTTAGTATTCAACTACTAATTGGTATATCTTAATTTTTGTGAAATTAAGTATATGTCTATCTTACTAGGTAGCATAGATATCATTACGGGAGAAATTGACCGTTGAAATGATTATTAATAGTAATAGTAATAATGATGATGATGATGATTAAAGAATTTTACAATGGAGAAAAAGACTTATACAAGTAATGAAACAAATTGAAAGCTGGAATGGGAAGAGGGGGTGGGGAGAGGGAGAGAGAGAGAGAGAGAGAGAGAGAGAGAGATAATTCAAAAATAAAGAGAGAATCAGGGAAGGGTGTATGAAGAAGAAGATGAGGAAGAAGGTCCCTGGATGGTGTGGATCAAATAAGTGAGCACTAAAGCCACCAACATCAGCACATATGCAATCCCTTGATCTATTGAAGTCCCTACAGACAATGGAAGAAAACAAGTTGAAAATTTTTCAAGGAAAGATGTGACAAATCTCTCAAGAGTTTAAAAAGTACATACCGTCACTGGCGGATGGCGGAGCAGGAGCCACGGCCGCCTCCTGAGATTGAGCAGCAGAAAATGCAAAACTCCAAGCGACTGTGATTGCAATCAAAAGCCTATGCACTGCCATTTCTCTCCTCTCTCTCTTTCTTCTATATATTCTGAGATAGAGAGAGAGTATTTTGAATGAGTGAGAATGGCGATATATGAAATATTACAGGATAGAGCTTTATACAGAGGATAGAGAGGAGGGCGGCGGACCCGTTTGTCAATTGGGAAAGTGGGGCCCATTAAAACCATGTGCTGAGCTGTTCCAATCATTCGGGTCAGTCTGTGAGATACTGTGCTTGAAACGACCAAAATACCCAACGGACATAACGGGATTTTTTCTTTTGAATTTTGAAATTAGATGCCCGGGCTTGCCTATATAATAATAATGAGCAAATTACAAGATTTCTCCACATTTATATTGTCACGTGTAAAAATTCAACCACTTTATAAAATTATGTAAAAATAGCTATTTTCTATTTTTTGGGACATATTACCCCATACGGTCTAGAATTAAAATGTCAAATGTCAACATCTACAATTGACAATCATGGTAAATAATTGTCAAGATATATAGATCAACTATATGATATGCATACACTTTGGTAAATATTATTGTCGAGAATTATCATAATCAACTATTAAGTCATACAAAATAATTATATAAAATATTATACTTAAACTTTTTAGCAAAACATAATTATAAAGATAGACAAATAAACTGTATGGAATCCAGACAAGGACATATAGAACATTTTACTCAAAATTTTGCCTTTTTGTATATATTATTAAAAGGTGCTATTTTTGAATTTATACTTTTAAGTTTTGCCAATTATGAAATTTTCAACAATAAGAGATAAATTGAACACTTAAAAAAAAATCATTATAGTGGCAGTATAAATTACAAAGTACTTTATAATGAATTTTAATTACAAATTATGGAATACCTCATTATAAACAACATTCATAGTTTCATTAGTAGGCTTCATATCACTATCACATATGAGTATCTTAAGACCGGCCCGATTCCAAACTCTGGATGCTACCACATGGAACTGATCATGAGTAAAGACTGACTTTTTAAGGAATAGTCCGACATGGGATAGAGACTAGTCCTGACTATTATTAATTGTCATCGCGTACGAATCAACCAATGGAAACTACTTTCTTTGGAACTTAAAAGGTAATCTCACATATGATGGACTTAATGACATCCTAACAATGACAACTTCATCCACAACGTTGCTTCCTGATAATATCTTCACTTGTATAATGAGCAATCTCGTTCCATTACATAACCCAGTTACAAAGGTCAATATTCCTCAACATGACGCATACACCAACCTTTAGTGTCAACTCATGGCTAAGCATACCAGAACACTTGATGCCATTTAAGAACACAATTGAATGAATATCTTCAAACAAACTTGTACTTGTTTCTATCTGACATAAACTATCCGAATTCAACTACGTCCTTCCCTCAGACTGATTAAGATGAACCATGTGATCATTTATGATTTTCACCACATCAATATTGGTGCAAGTATAACTCTCCCTTGTAAGTAGGGCACATTGTCGAAACTACTTGAGAACGAAGGATATGTACTTTTCACTTGTACAAGATCATCCGATTCATGAATAAGAAGATCACTCGGCACCTATATTTGTGCACACCCATCATGATCATTCGCCCAGGGTCCCATCGTCTACACTTGATATTTAGTCGGCAAACGTCTTCAACTCATTTTTACAATCATCACGGTCTACATTTTAGAGTCTCATATTTTTTGTCAGTTTAAAAACCTTGCAATGACTCCATAGGGAGGAATTAAATTTATGCTTGCATGAACTATATCATGTCTACTTCCTTTTGAAATAACTGGTAATATTTGTGCATCATTGGTGCCTCATTCCAAATTATGAGTTTCGCTTTCACAATAAGCCCACAAAGGGAATTCCCAATCTTATGTTGCATGTCGAATCCTCATTCTTGGTGAGTGGTATGTCAAATCTTGACTAAGCTATTCGACCAGCAGGTAACAAAAGAGACGCAATACTGCTAGGACCAAATAGAAATGGATAATGTCTTCTATACAAAAGTTTTACCTGTTACTCAACAGCCATGTACGAAATATACATCTCATTTCGTAGATTGAACCGATTGCATAATTTCATTATAAACAGTTTATTGCTCATCAGTCAACTTCTATGTTGACCTTTGTGTTCTTTAGCCAAAGCCCTTTGAAATTTTAAGTTTGTTATCAGAAAGTGATGTGTCACAATCATTGGAATACAACATTAAAGAGAAATCATGCAAATTTTCTCCTTTACATTGCAAGATCTTTTCAATCTCTAAAAGAATCAAATTCTAAAATTGTTCATCTGTAAGGTGCAGTTCTGATTAGAAAAACAGATCAGAATAGAATAAACAAATAATAAGAGAAAAAAATACAAAATGAACAACGGTAAATCAATTTTTTTTCCAAATAATGTAACAGATCAACTAATTTGCCAATGTTCTAATATTGTAGCAATTCGGCTTAAAAACCTTTTAGCATCCGGAAGTGTTTCAAAAAGTATTATTAGTTATTATTATTATTATTATTATTAGTAGTAGTAGGAGGAGGAGGAGGAGGAGTAGTAGTAGTGGTACTACTACTGCTACTACTACTATTACTAGTAGAATATAACCCGTGCATTGCACGAGAAGAATAAAAGAAATTGCAAAATACAATCCATCATAAATCGATGGAAAATATAAATGATACATACACATAGAATGATAACATATATTAATAGAAAAATTAATCAGTTATAAGTTATAAAAAAAACAAAGAACCAATTTGCACATATTAAAGTGACAAAATAGAAAGAAGAAAAAAATTGTCTAGAGACAATGTCGTAGTATATAAGAGAAAAGAAATATATGAATCGAAAAAAAGTTTTAAGGAATTGAAAATCTCATCTAACGTTCAAACAAATTATACGTAGTACTATAAGTGGCCTAATTCCAGCATTAGTTACTTTGCACGGAAATATAAGATATTCCATAGAACTCTAAAACATACAAAATGGCATTACAAGTTCAATTTTCATTATTATTTTCGAGGAAAGTAGTATAGCTTCTCTAAACACGTTTCACGACACTTAGAAGGTGAAGTTAAGGATTCACCTCGATAGAATAAAAGAACTGGAAATCTAAAATTAGATAAAAGCTAGTAAATATCGAAGGAAGACTTTGATAAGAAGTGTAAAATAAAACTCAACTTTGTGGAAATATATATATATACACACACACACATATAAGAGTAAAAATTGACGAGCTTCCTGGGTGCCTCTTGCCCTTTCCATGGTGTCTAGGGTCTAGTTCCTTGCATCACCGCATCGAAATACTAGACTGCAATACTATAAAGTGTTTTTGCTACCTCCTAAGCTCGTAAAGCAACTGTTGACCTCATTACTTGTTTTTTCAGTGCTTCTTCTGCTTGTCCTCGAAACATTTTGTTTCGAAGGCAAGCTGATCGTGTGCTGAAGCCATTCAAATGAATCTCGTAGAGTAATTTCCAAGGGAGTATATGAAGGAGAAGAAAGCAGACTGAGAGGTGCCCATACAACAAAAGGTGGGAAGGAACACATGGATATATAGTTTGTTATGGGAGTTGTAATCCCATGTTTCACGGTGAATTTAGATATGAGGGCTTTTAATCCCCAGTTTTGCAGTGAAATTAAATAGATTTTGTCCCCCCTTCTCTTCTTTAGTTTGAAATATCACAATTTTATTGCGTAATACTTCACATGTTGTTAATGATTACAATTTTATTGCATATAATTCTTTCACTTGGCACAAGGCTAATTAAATTGTCATTCATAAAACAATAATGAGAATTAATGAGGATTTTTTTAACATAAATTTAATTTAACCACTACTACAGAAAAGCACAGTAGGCGTTAGTTGTATTGATGAATACACATTGGTTTTGACGGCGATGCCTTTGTCAGCGACGTGCATTGTAAAGGTACATCCGTCGGTTGTTGGGCGATGCCTAAAAGTCAAAATAGGCGTCGGTTGTTTTAGAAAAATTGAAGCCTAAAGTCAATTAAAAAAATTAAATAAAATAGACAATAGGCGTCAGTTGCAATTATCAAATCGACACCTATTGTTAACTTTAGGCTTTGATTTGGCCTATACGACTTACACCTATTGTCTATTTTTATTTTTTTAATTGACTTTAGATGTCGGTTTTTTTACAACAATTGACGACTTTTTCTTTTTTTTTTAAGGATACACTAGAAATAGTGATTGCCCAGATCCTGCGAAAGTAAAACAACAAATGCACAAGCCACAGCCAAGAAGAAACAACACCAACACTAGCAATTTATATATACTTTAACGCAATCATCATCAACTTAATATAAATGAAACTACAATCAATAACTACTCGAAACTTTAGTAGTAACGTAATCTAGCATTATAAACTAGCGTAACTAAGCCATTGAAAATCAACCTAACTATTGAATATAAATCAAAGTACTCCAAATATCAATAACTATTATATTACTATACTATTCCAATCATCACCATCTTAACGTAAATCTAACTACAATCAGTAACTAATTCAAACGTTAGCAATAATGTAATCTATAAATTGCTCAAACGTTAATCATTGAAATCACGTGCACTAACTATTGAAATGTACATGTTTGAAATGTACATGTTTGCATGAAAATCTATAATCCATAAGTAAACCATATTTAACAAATATATAAGACCAAAAATCACATACAATTGTCGAGAAAGTACTCGACCCATTTTTCCCGAACCTCATCTATATTCGCTTGAATATATGATCCAGCTTCATATGCCTACAACAAACAAAAAAGACATATAATTACCTTGTTAATAAAATATATACATGAATAATTAGATAATTCTTAGTTCTCATTAAATATTTAGACCATATCAAGATTTCCTGAACTACCAGAATATAGTGGGACTATATTGTACATATTTCTCATCACACAATAGCCACACTCATCGGATCTCGGTTGCTAAGCTCACTAAAATTTCAAACGAGTTGAAAATAAATATTAATAATTAAACCGCTAAAATTTGAAACTTCAATAGTTATTGTAACATTTAGATGATATTTTTCATACCACAATTGCTTTCCATATTGAGATAGTTCTTCATTATATTCCCTAATGCCCACAACATTTTAACTACCCTAAAGTTATAATATATACATAAGTTAAATAAACTCAAACTTACACAAAAAGACTATTATGTCAATAGTTATTGATAATTGATTACATAGATAACTCTGGCTTGAAAGTCAATTTGCGCGACTTATCCCCCTAGAGAGTCCAAGTAGTACACCATGTGACGTTCAAGGCATTGCACTAGTAGCATCAAGTGGTTTACAGAATATTTTATAAGAATGTAAGTTTGCATATTTTAGCCACAAATAATTTAAATTAAGCTAAAGTAAAAAAAGCTACATGAATAGCTGCAATAGTTTTGCCCCTGATGATACAGTGCTAGAATGTACTTCTCATCCAGCATTTGTGTAATCGCGTTGAGCATGTAAGTAAAACTTGACCCTCAACTAACTCGAAAACTTGAATCCCGAAATAGATTGCACAGATGGTGTAGGTACCTGAAATACAATATACCAAAAGTGAAATGGCAAATTGAAAATTATATGATCTACTTAATTGTGAGGAAGGAAGTCTTATGTTTCCCAAATTTGAAGAATAGGTGCGTTCAACCATTACATCTTGAGCAGATCGGTAATATCGGTGACGGAAACATAAATTTCATTCACCATGTCGATGGGGTGGTGAAACAGATCCTCAACCATCGGCACGTCAAAGAAATCCATAGAATGGGGTAGTCTAACAGTCAGATCGTGCAATGTTTTGAGGGCGGGACTCAAAGAAACCAATGTTGCATCTTCAACAAGATTAGGCATCGCCGAAGAGACTTCAACACTCGTGGGCTGTTTGCCTTTGCCTGTGGATGCTGCTTGATCTGGTAAGTGTTCCAACAGTGATAATTTGTTTGCCATCAAAACATTTACAGCACAAAATCTAATGTATAGAAAAGCTGTTGTGTAACTTCAATTCATTACCGCACCTAACATCGCTAAATGTACGGGTGATAGGCGAAATCGCAAGTGCACGATATCGTTAAAGTAGTATAGGACTAGACGAGTCCCGAATGTCGATCCCACAGGGAAAGTTGTCACCTATTTCACTTGAGTCAATTTCACACCAGTTGAATAAAGAAATTAAAAGTTTGTAAAAGAATAATGGGTTTGTTTAAACTAATAATTAAATGCTCTATCTATTTTAATCTAGGAAGGAACTCAAATTAATGGACTAGAAAATATATAAATGAAAGTGTTGAGACTCATGAATCCACAATAAACAGGCGTTCCAATTATGCAATCCCACTCATGACAATTCACCATCACGTGCTCACAACCAGTTTCACAAGTTTAATTGAAAACCTCTCTCGAGCAAATTCAAATCTACCCAACCAAGTAAACCCACTATATCTCTATGTGAATTTCAACCTAGTTGAGTGCATTATTTAACAAAAAACCATTTTTGTGGTCACACAAATCATAAAAGTATATCTCTATCTTCTATGCAATTTATGTTTCC
>CAVNYN010287842.1:0-62762 GCA_963692815.1 Nyctanthes arbor-tristis | reverse complement strand
ACTTTCAGCAATAACAGAACAGTTTTTCACGTCTTGATCATCAGGGCACTCCTCGTTTTTTATATTTCCAATAATAACGGAACAATTTTTCACGTTTTGATCCTCTGGGGACTCCTCGTTATTCTCATTTTCAGTAGCAACAGCTGAATCAACTAAGTCCAACTCCAGATCCCTCCGCAACTCCAAATCTGCAGGTGGAACGCGTACAGCAGAAGAACGAACATGAGATTCAGTTTCTGGGTTCAAATCTGCAGGGGATTCATATGTGCTTGAAATCTTTTGAACGAACGTGTGATTTCTGCTTAAGACTAAAGGATTTTTAACTGGAAGTACTGGGTCTGAATTTCTGGGTATCTTTCTAAAGAAAAGGAAGGAGGAGATCTTCTGAAATAGATTAATCTTGGGAAATTTACAGAATGACGCACGGATAGAGCCTGGCTCTCCGGAACCTTTTTCATCTTCCCATTTATTGCGAAAGAATCTGATTATACTTCGCAGGATTCCCATTTTCTTGATCTCTGATCTTTTGAGCTGCAGATTGCAGACTGATCAGAGGTCCAACAATTCGATCAAACTGCAAAAACGCTGGTTGTAAATGGAGTAATTTCACTGTTCACGTTCTCTCATATTCTTGAAAGAAAGAAGGTAAAAAAGGGTGACTTTTCATTTCAGGTAGCTCATGCCAGTGAAAGAATCCTTTGCCTAGTTTCCAAGAATCCTTTTCTTTCTTTCCTTCCTTTTTTTTTTTTGGCAAACTTCAAGAATCCTTTTAATTTGCTTTTGCATTTTTGCCATTTTCCCGCTTAGGAAAATTGTGAATGAGAATTGCAATTGATAGAATGACAGACAAACGAGGAAGAATAATGCTTTTCTTTCGTGATGACTAGATTTTCATCTGTGCATTGCACGGGAAGAAACTATCTTATATTACACATATACATCTAAATACGAAAGCTTAAATAATTTTCTGTTATCCATGAAGAATCATAATATAACGAATCGATTATATTGAACTTGATGTTGTAATCACTTTGCTAATATGATATTATCATTATAAATGATAATCAGTTTGTCAAGACCCACGTGGTATGTTAAATTTCCACTCTTGATCAATGGATTCTCCACGCTTACAATCCCTTCATATACTAAAAAATAAATACAATCAATTATTTTTACTTTGGAATAATCATATATAATTAAATTTAGATTTATAACCAATATCTAATTTAAAAAAAAAAAGGATTTTTAAACTAATGTTATTGCAACTTGATCGAGAGCCAAATTCAATATAGTTACACAAATTCTTCATTTTTTAAATAAATTAAAATACCAAATTGTGCATATTATTTTCTTTTATTATTTATGATTAATTAATTAATATACATTCTTTCCTTTTTCTTTCTTTCTTTCTTTTTTTTTTCTTTTTAACGAAAGATAAAAGGATTTAACACAAAAGCATAGGAGGTAGGAAAGTAAATAGTCAAATAAAGGGATTATTATAAATACAAAGATATTGGATTTTTTACAAATTAATTAATCTACATCTGAGTTTTGTAACATAAATGTAATTACAAAAAAAGGAAAAACCATTATAATAAAATGAATAATAAGTATAAGCGGCAAAAATAAGTGAGATAGAGTTGATAAAAATAATCCGTACTCACTTCATATACATCATTGTGAAATTCAAATCAACAAAAATACCATCCATTAGAGAAATAAATAAGCCTAAAATATATCATAATAAAAACTTCAAATACACACAACTACAACTATTGCAAGAAAACTGATATGTAGACTTCTATTAACTACCCTAAATTCAAAACACGTCCTAACTATGAAAAATAGAAAAAAAGAAAACGGACAATTACAATTTTCTTTCAAAATGTAATAACCACAATATATATAATATAATATATATATATTGTAAAATTTATTTTGAAGAGAATACACCATCCACCAAATACAGTTGAAGTCTTAGCTCTCATGCAACTCTACGATCACATTGAGAGCATTATTTAACTCAATACAATCTATTCATTCAACCAAGTAATAAGAGTATAAGATATGCATACCAAAAAAAGAAAAAAACAATTTTCAACACTTATATGCACATAAAAAGAAAATAAAAAAACTTTAGAAATATTAAAAAATATATACCTACATAAGGGTACCTATAAGAGCACCAAATTCCATCCGACCACCAAGTTACACAGATAATTTCCACACCTATGTGTAGATTATAATACATAGTAAGGACTCAAATAAAATAAGGAAAAAAATAATTTAAACAATTACTATATTATATCAAACTCATTTAACTAAAATATATGAATAACATCATGAATGTGTAACTAAAAGAAACATGTAATATATATCGAAAACGCATTAAAAAAGAGAATATATTTCACAATTCCATTAAAAAATTAATTGAAACACCAAAGAACACATTAAAAATATAAGATATATTATAATTTGCAACAACAAATAAAATCATTATTAACATTCAAAAACCCAAAGTCGCTAAGATAATTTGTTAGCATCAAAATCCCTAATTTGAAACTTAACAAAATCTAAATGAAAACTATAATTTGTTTTTATAATTTGTTATCTAAGTGAAATTTTATAAGATTATGTTAACTAAATAATAATGTAAATTTGTTATTATCATGTTAAAATAACTATAATTTACAGTAAATTTTAATTCGATTGTCATCGTTAACACAAATAGATATAATTTTATTTTTTACACTAATTTAGATAAATGATATTGTATGAAATAATTAACAGTTGAGTCATATAATATACTCCAAAAATATTTTTTTATCCAAAATCAAGAAAGTCAGACAACATAAAAATTATATAAATTAATAATACATAAAAGTAATTATATGTTTTTTTAAGAAAGGTTACTTATAATTTTTAATATTCGTACTAGGAAAAATTAAGGAAAAGATAAAATTATAATTTTCAGTTAACTTAAACTAAAAATATATATGTTTAATTTATATTAATTATAAACTATGAATTTTGGGGATATATAGACACTTATCGATTAGTTTGTTTGTTATTATAATTTGTTATCTAAGTGAAATTTTATAAGGTTATATTAAATAAATAATAATATAAATTTGTTATTATCATGTTAAGATAACTATAATTTACAGTAAATTTTAACTCGATTGTTATCGTTAACACATATATAATTTTATTTTTTACACTAATTTAGATAAATGATATTGTATGAAATAATTAATAGTTGAACTATATAATATACTCTAAAAATATTTTTTATCCGAAATCAAGAAAGCCAGACAACATAAAATTTATATAAATTAATAATACATAAAAGTAATCTTGTGTTTTTTTAAGGAAAATACTTATAATTATTAATATTCATACCAGGAAAATTAAGAAAAATGTACAATTGTAATTTTTAGTTAACTTAAACTAAAAATATATATGTTTAATTTATATAAATTATAAACTATGAATTTTGAGGATATATGGACACTTATCTATTAGTCAGTTAAGTAGATAATTAAATTTATCTATAATTTAAAAAAATTAATATGATAATTATATATTAGTTATTAAATGGATAAGGAAGAAGAGAATAAAAAATTTAAAAAAATTTAAAAATTCATAAGCCTACAGGAGTTACCGCAATATAATATAAAATATTGAAAAGACCCTGATAACAAACTTTTAGAGGCAAATATAGCATACTAATTTCTTTTAATTAATATATAGATACAGATATAGATTAGTTTAATAATAAATAGCATTTAGTACGTCAAAAAAGTAATAATAAATAGCATTAAACTTTTTTTTAAAAGAAATAATAGCATTAAATTGATATGTCAAATTTCATTTAACGTCCTCATATATATTTTACTAATCTGATCACCTAGTGTCTCTAACGTCCTCATATTTATTTTTACTAATCTAATCGCCTAGTGTCTCTAAATAACTGTCACTTTATAAATAGCGATTATCATAGAAAAAAATTTCTTAGACTAATCACCACCCGTAACCAGTGGGAATAAACCGTCACCCTATTATAAATATACTGACGATCACTATAGGTGACAGGGAAAAGTTTTTAGTATTTTATTAGCGGCTAGTAGCCAATGAAAAATTTGACACCTAGGTAATCTTGGTTTTCCGAATAAAGAAACTAGGGGTGGGCGTCGGAACTGGAAAACTGAACCGACCCGAACCAGCTCAGGCCGGTTCGGTCTGCTGGTTTGGCTGGTCAAGCCTGCCTGAGCCGAAGCGGAAGAACCGGTTTGGTTGAAACCGGTCAAAATCGAATATTTTATTTAATTTTTTTTTTAAAAACGTTTTTTCAGAGAATCTCAGTTTACTCAATTTACAATTCAGACTCAATAATCAATTGCTATTGCTCGGCTGCCCTAACTTTGCTCTCATAATCTTGTTACTCATTCTCAAAAATCAATTCAGAACCTTAGTTATTCTCATTATCTCAATTGGAAACCCTAACTTTGCTTTGATGCTCGGCTGCTCCCTTCTTCCCCCACTGCTATTGGAGCGCCAATCTCCACTGCTGCTGCTGCTTCGCCTCGTCTCGACTGCCCATTGCCGCTCCCTTTTTCCCTTACCCTATATATTTCTTTGTTTAATGTTGAGAGATAGAGGAAGAAGCAAGAGAAATAAGAGAACACTCGAGAGATGGAGAGAAACTGAACCTAGAGACGGAGCGTCACGCCCGTCAAATTTTCCATTATTATTACTATTTATATTTAAGAGGTTGAGCTTTTGAGTTTAATTTCATTTTTGTGCAATTTGTGGGGACGAGACTTGCAAAACGAACACTTTGCCCAACTTCATTTAGATTTAGAAAATGTCAAAGAACACAATGGAATACGATAATAAGTGTTTCATTTATTAACTTAGCCAAGCTAAACCATGGGAAAACAAAGCTTTTTTTATAAATATATGCTTATTGATACAAAAAGTATTAAGTTCATATATTGTTTTAGATATATTTATAGCCAAAATATATCCTTATAGCTCTAAAATATAGGTTTCATTTTATATGCAAAATCCACTTCCATCCGCTTGCATGCTCTGATTTTTGGCTTACTTGGCCAATATTTTACCTTCAACTATCTACAAAATTGTAGAAAATAGGAGTCTGAGTACAACGTACTCAGTGAGTAACAAAATATTTTGATTTACTTTTCGTTTAAGAAACTCTTTTTTGAGAAAATCATAGAATGCAAAAAAACTTTTAAATGCACAAAAAGGTTCTATGACTAGTTAAACTACTAACAAGTGTCTTAAACACTTGGTAAAAGTGACAATTTCATTATATACAACATGACACATGTCTTAACACTTGTCAAAACTAGCACTATTAATTACAATAATATCACACGTGTAACATCTTGGAAATTTTTACAAATTAAAGTAAGTAACACAATTGTTATTTTGAAAGAATTACTTGAATAACATTGTAAGATTTCTTGAAAATTAAAAGATTGGTATTCAATTGACGTTAAAGAAAGAATTGGTTCCTAATTGACATAAACTAAAGTATAGTGACTTAATTGACATAAATTGAAGTTCGGTGGCTTAATTCAAGGATGAGACAAAGCACAAGGACTTCCTAGAAAATTTCCACCAAGTGTGCGGTATATGTCGCGCCACGTGTCGAGATTTGATTGGCAGAACTCAAATTTTATTAAAACTCAATTCTAACTATTATATAAAGGGTCTTTGGGTCCTCAAATTTCCCAAAGACCCCAAACTCTTCCAACTTTCACCTCATTCATCCAAATTCGTCCAAAGCCAAGAAATGAGAAAGAATGACCCTTAAAACCCTCTAAAATATCACCCTTGTACTTGAAAAAGGGTCATTACTATGTATAAAAAGATCATAACTCAAGAATAGCTTTAATTAAGGAATATCAAAGCTTTAAAGAAACTTTTTTCACGTGGATTATTCAAGAAATATTTGAGGTGAGTAACACGTGTCTTGGCTCTATCATTTTCCATCCCTTTGCTCTGTTCTTCTCTTTGTATCTTGAATCTCTCTTTTGGAACTTGTGCCCTCCTTTAATTAAATCGGCCTTTGATATTTGACGGTGCACCATTGCTTTAGATAAATGATTGTTCTTTGCTCTTGGCCATCGCTAGTGACGCCATAAACCCGTTCTGCTCTACTATCTGAATTGTTTCATGGCCCTGCTGTGTGGTCTCGGCCATTCTGATATGTTATTGGATTGTATGGTTTACGGGTGGAGGCTAAACTAGTGATGTGCTAGAGCTTTGTATCTTTGTATCTGTGTATCTTTGTGGATGACCTCTTTGTGCATAAAAATGTCCTCTTCTGTATTGTTTTCTGTGGGCCAATACACGTTGTTATTCACTGGGTACTTTTGTACTCACTCCCTATCTTCTACAATCCTGTAGGTATTGAATTTAGAGCTATGTGGCCGGATCGTCCTAAGACGGAGGGGATACATGTATGTGATCGAGACTTCGGTGTGTGCGGCCGAGGTTTCGTTGTGGGTAGCCCACGGAACATTTAATCATCAGAGTGCGCAGCGAAAGCGCCTCGATATTCTGAACTATATTTGTATCAGATTTTTAAGAGTTAAAGGCTTCCGCTACTGTATATGAAAATTTCGTCCGTTACAACACGTCTTATGATTTGACAATTTAGTAATTATCAAAATAACAAAAGTCCCTTAATTTGCCAAACTTAGCGCGTTGTATCTAGGGGATGATTTGGCCAATCTTTATTTATTTGGGTAATAAATTTTCAATCTTGGGACACAAATAATGAAAGATTCAAATATTTATTCCTATTGCTGTGAAAAAACGATTACATTTCTAGAGTTTTTGTGGGATGTTACGCGGAGAGAGAGAGAGAGAGAGAGAGAGAGAGAGAGAGAAAGAGCCTGACAAGAAGAAGAAGAAGAACAGATGCTGATTCTTTTAGCTGTTAGGTTTTCTTTTTCCTCTTTTCTTTAGGCTTTAAAAATTTGGCCCAATTAAAGCTTTAAAAAAAAAAAGAAAAAGAAGAGAGCCTAAACCGCAACCCAACCCGACCCATTGGGGTTCGGTTTGGGTCCAGTTAATTGGCCCCTCAGCCCGGTCTCAGTTTGGAAATCTCCAAACCGACTTCAAGTCGGGTCGGGCTCGAATCCAAGCCAAAACTGATCCGCCTGACCCGACGCTCATGCCTAAAAGAAACTATTCAGTACATATATATATTTTTTGGAAGCAAAAGATTGTATTCATTTCCGAAATTCTCCGCGAACCATCGAACTGATATACAAAGGTACACAACCAGTCCATTCACAACAAAAACAAGGAAGAAAGAGCAAAAAATGAGACCTTCTGGGTGGCCGAATTACCCTCATGTGGGGTAAAGATGCAATGATCACAGTCGAGTTCATTTAGCAGCTTCGTAATTTCAGTAAACATTGGAGTAGTTGGAGTAAAATCAAATTCGCCTTGAAGGTTCGTGACCAAATGAAGACAATCAGATTCAACTAAGGCAATAGGAAAGTTTTCTACCCTTGGCAAAGTTTAGCCCCAGCTAGAGGGCCACACATTCAGCTTCTTCGACACGGAGTGAGCTAGCCAGATTTTTTGCCCATAACCCTTCTCACGTTGTCTCACACAACAGCCCTTATTGAAAAACAATTACTTACTTCACTAACTCCCGCATCAACATTAAATTTGAAGTGGCCGGATGGCAGAGTTTCCTATTTCTCCAGTTTTTCCTTGATTTACAGGTTTTGAAATCTTCAGTAGAATATGTTTTGGTTGAAGCCAACACAATTGCTGAACTGGCGACCATCTCCGGCTCAAGTCTTTTATCTCCATGGACCACTTGATTACGTGCAAACCAAATATGCCTTGAAACAAAAGTATAAATA
Source organism: Nyctanthes arbor-tristis (assembly GCA_963692815.1). Taxonomy (NCBI): domain Eukaryota; kingdom Viridiplantae; phylum Streptophyta; class Magnoliopsida; order Lamiales; family Oleaceae; genus Nyctanthes; species Nyctanthes arbor-tristis. The sequence goes on along the minus strand of CAVNYN010287842.1, from coordinate 54,843 downwards.
TGAGTGTATTTTCACCAAAAGAAGTGGAATTCCGTGAACTATATCCTTGATATTCATCCAACCTCTGTACTGCTTAATTGAGCACCAAAAACCCATTAATTTCTGAACTCTCTTTGCAAAGATGCACTCAAAGAGAACGTGGGTAGAGTTCTCCAATAAACCACAGTGGAGGCAATCTCCATTAACCTCCAAAATAATTATCATTATTATACATTGTCAATTTGTCATCTATTATCCATATTTTTATCAACAAACAAGGGCAAGCATCTAAAGTACATCCTACTTACTTCAACAACAACAATAATAATATTAATAATAATACTACTAATAATAATTTACTTTTTTGAGAATAGTTTTTAACCAATTTGGTTTTATTTATACAGTAATTTGGTTTATTAGTTCTATTATGACTACGCGGTTTTCATTACAAGGACCACACCGTTACTCAAAAAAAAGAAAAATAAAAAAGGGTAAGAACTTAAATATTGACTCATAAACTCAACTAAAGGGACTCATGCTGAAGGGATGGCTGTGATGTCTTCTTTATCCAAAGATAAGAACAAATCTTCAATCTTTTGTATATTCTAGTCCTAGAGCAGAACTTGACACCCATTTAATGTGTGGGTTATGTGGGGTTAGAGGTCGGAATGAAGGCGGAGAAGGAATCCAAGTGTCTTCAAAAATTCAATAGATTTCCCGTCCCCAACTCTCCATCTGAGGCCCTTCTGAAGCACTTCCCTGTCCCAAAGTATACTTTTCCATGCAAAAGAGTCTTCATTTTTAAGATTTGCCTACATAAAATTCTTTCCATCATAATATTTAACCCCTCATGATGTGTGCCACCAAAGACTCAGGTTCTAAGAAGTTTCCAAGCCTTTTTTGCCATCATCGCCTTATTAAAATTTTTAATGTCTCTGAAGCTCAAACCACAAGCCACTTTGCATTTGCAAAGGGTTTGCCAACTAACCCAGTTAATTTTACGGTTGTGATGGCGCCCTCCCTACTAGAATCTTCTCAAGACTGTTTGGATAGAAGAGATAACCCTATCTGGAATTTTAAAATACTCATCAAGTAGGTAGGAATGTCTTGCAGGACAACTTTGATGAGTACAACTTTGCCCCAATTAAGAACATTCCACTTTTCCAACCATTAATTCTTTTCCAGATTCTATCTTCTAAGATTGTAATTTCTTGCTTTTTTTATTTTCAAAAGCTAAAGGAAACACTAAGTAAGCATCCCATTTCGACTCCAACTGTACTCCCAACTGTTGGGCTAGTCTTGTACTTTCCCTTTCATCCACATTCGGACTAAATATGATTGATGATTTGTTAAAGTTAATCCTCTGTCCAGATCCGTTATAAAACTCTTCACAACAGTATCGAAGGAATGTAAATTCAAATCCTTTGCCCATAAAAAGACGATGAAATCATCAGCAAAGAAAATGTGATTAATCCTTGGGCATCTTCTAGCAAATCAAACTCCCATGATTTCTCCTCTATCCTCAGCCTCTTTTAACAATCTGGAAAATTCTTCTACCACAAAAAGGAAGGAAAACGGCGAGAACAGACAGCCTTGGCGAAGGCCTCTATGCGGTACCACTTTTTCTCTAGGCTTGCCATTGATGATAAAGGAGAACGAGGTCGAAGATATATAATTCCAGATCAACTCTTGCCAACACCTTGAACCCATTTTACTCATAACTAGGATTATAAAGCTCCACTCAACTCGGTCATATGCTTTGCTAAAATCAAGTTTAAGTGCGATAAATCTATTATTCCTATTGTTCCTTTTTCTTAGAGAATGGAGGCATTCAAAAGCTACTAGTGCATTGTCAGTACTATGTCTGCCTGCAACAAAACCGATACTCTGAAATGAGAGTTGGGAGAACTCTCTTTATTCGGTTAGCAATAGTTTTAGCAATAAGTTTTCACAAAACATTACATAAAGAGATGGGGCGAAAATCTGCTACCTTATCAGCATTTTTTTTTAGGGATAAGAACAAGATTAGTAGTGCTAATACGTACCAAAGATTTTCCATCATTTAAAATGCGAAGGCTGGGATTGACAATGTCATCACCAATCAAATTCTAGTGGGTTTGATAGAAAATGGCATGCAACCCATCTGGCCCTGGGGCCTTGTGTGATCTTAGTGACATAGCAGCCTCCATAATCTTTTCCCTAGAGAAAGGTCATTTCCAAAATTCATATTCCTTTGTGGATAGGGAAGAGTGAATGCCTTGGACTGCCGTATCCAAGACGCTTTGTGTTGGATTAGAACTAGCAAACAACATATCAAAGTGTTTTTGGAAGAGATTAGTGAAATCGTCTTTTGATATGAATTCAGTTCCATTGTCATCCACTAGGCATCAAAGACGATTCTTCCTTATGCGGTTCAAGGCGTTGGTATGGAAAATGAAAAATTTTGTATTTCGACCTCCATCTTTAGACCAATTGATTCTGGATTGTTGGAGCCAATATTGCTTCTCTCTGATGAGTAAGTGTTGGACTCTTGCTTCCAGTTCAGTAATGGGTTGTGAACTTCACCAACATTCCTTCTATTATAAAGACGTTTGAGTTCATGTTGCAAAACTTGCAGCTCTCTTCTCCAATTTACCAAGTGCATTCTGCTCCATTTTGAGAGGTTGCTGGAACATCCTTGGAGAATATGTGCTAAACCTTTAGAATCAAGATTCTGCCCATATTCCTGTCTTCTTTTAGTCCATGATTCTTTTAGTTTTCAAAATAAAAAAAAAAAAAAAAGATTAGTTGAAAGTAAATCTTTTAAACTTAGCCAAACATGCTTATTAATTAATTAATAAACAATAAACAAATGAATATGGTAGAAGTTTCGTAACCTCAAAACGAAGTTGTTTTAACTTTTAAGCCATTGTTCTCCAGCAAATTGTCCATCTTCTCAAAGACTCGTGATATTCGTGCACAAAATATTTGCAAGTAGAAATAATTTGAGCCTTTCAAGTCCATACTTCCACTACTAGAAATCAGGGTTTCAGCGACAGAAATTTCCGTCGCTAAAAAGCAAAAATCTGTCGGTAAAAACCTTCAGCGACGGAGGTTGACTGTTAGAATATAGGTCGCTGATTTGCTCGTCGCTAAAAGTCAGCAACGGATTCTTAGCAATCCGTTGGAAGTTCTCACGGCCTTCAATGTCTGCGAGTATTTTCATTGGGAGCACTTCAGTTGGAATTTCCAATGGAAGAACCACGCCTGTTGAAAATTCTGACGGGAAAAAATTTTCTGTCGCAAAATTCAGAAGGAATTTTTTAAAATTATTTTAATTGAACAACAGTCCATTAACCCTATATGTGGACCCAACCCGAATATATGCCCGACCAGCCACCCCAACCCGAGCCCGACCCACCCACTCAAGCCCAGCCCGTCACTCGCGAAATTAATTCCCAGATGACTGCGGCTGTGGAGTTTCAAACCCTTGCCCTTCACCTTGGATAGAAAGGCTCCAACTACTGCACCAGCTGACATCTTTGTGTGCGTATTGCCTCAAAAAATATATAAAATATAGGGGATGTTTGATTCAATTTATAGTAGTTGATTTATAAAGAGAACTTATAAAGATGTGAAATGAGTGATGTAGATTTAATAGAAGTTTGAAATTTGTGGTTATAAATAAGTATTTGTCAAATAAATAGTCAAATCAGTGGTAAATGAGATTATAATGTGTTTTGTTAAAGAGTATCAAACAAGGGCATAGTCTTCCGAATTTAAGGATAATGACTTTTCCTTTTAAAACATTATTTAATTTAACTTTTATTATATATTTAAATATATGTTATACTCTACATTTTATTTGTCTGTGTTAATTAAAGTAATGTTTTTAATACTAGTTTTCTAGACTGTAATGTTCGCTGTTTTAATTAAAACCAAAAAATTAAAAAAAGGTTGTCTACTAAATTTTTTTCGATTACTAGAATTGTGATTTATGTGATTTTTTCTAAAAACCAATAATTAATAAAATATTTATTTATAGCCATTATTTTAAATGTTAACTACTAATAACTGAATCAGATAATTTTACGGTCATGAGCGAACAGAGTACGTTGCACATGTATCCAACAATAATTGGAAAGGATAACTACTACTCATATACCTTCTAAATCCCATAAATATAACTATCATTATTTATATTGAGATTTTATATTTAATGTTTACGTCCATTCGACATTAATGATGTCCGTTGTGAGATTTTTGTTCCTGTCTGTTGTTGGTTTTCTTCTTTCTTTTTAAAAAAAGAAAAAAAAAATTTACCATACTTGTATTTTTTTCCTAACTTTAGTTGCACTTTCAATTCTTGAATCAAAATATAAATCACTTTCTGCCTCATATCAAAGAGTTATTGACAGTTAGCAACGCTTTTAATTATTCATAATATTTTTAAATTTAGAATAAATTTGATTTTTTATTATGTCGGCTGATATATTGAATATATTTTTGCAATAACATTGTGCATATTAAAATTAAACATTTATTTGATAAAATGGGGCATGAAAAAGGGTTAGGATGAAAAAAATTTTTAAATTTAGTGAAAAAAGTGTTAATTAACAATATTTATTATATTATAAAGAAGGAAAAATTTCAAGAATTACAAAGAAAAATTAAAATATTTTTGAGAAATATATTTTCGATGGAAGTCTTTTCGTCAGAAAAACAAATCCGTTGGAAATTTCAGACGGAAGGACTTGTGCCGTTGGAAATTTCAGACGGACGGACTTTTGCCGTTGGAAATTCTGACGGCAGCCACTTGTCCTATGGAAATTTCTGTCGGTATCACTAACGGCAACCAGTGCCATTGGAATCTTCCGTTGGTACTACCAATGGGGAAAAAAAGCCGTTGCACATTTCGATGGCATCTTTATTCTGTCAATAGTACTAGTGCTGTAGGAAATTGTAATGAAATTTTCATTGTCCGTCGGAAGTTCCAACGGCATGTCCAAGCCATCGCAAAATTCCGACAGCTGTACCCATTGGTCAAAATCTACAACGACCCATGGGTATTGTGGTTAGAAATTGTAACCGATTAGAGTCCATCGGAAAATTCTGGTCGCTGAAAGTCTGATTTCTAGTAGTGTTCGTAATTTCACTAACTCAACCCAAAATGAAGAAACAATGGATTCCAACTTTCCATTTGCTATGAAAACTATTGCGTATCGTGAGAAATAAAACAAAGATGTGTTTGATTGTCATAATTTTTTATAGAAAATGTTAGTTTTACACATAAATTCACACTTTTGTGCTATTTTGACTGGCTTTTTTTCGTGGAAAATATTTCCCGACTTTTGGTCACATGACCATATTTCCTAGGGAAACAAGGAAAATAATTTCCTTGCGAAGACCTAGGTAATTAGTTTTCCAAGAAATTGGAATTCCATATTTCTTAAAATATCGGATTATTCTTTAACTTAAAAATATATTGCAAAACGCATTGTGAAAAAAAAAATTTCTCCCCTTTTTTTTTTAAATTTTATGTTATATAACATTTCTTGTCAATGTTAACGAATATAAGGTCTTATAATTATTTAAAATTTTCTAATTATTATATATCGCTATTGGAGTCTATAACTTTCTTTCATCTTCATATTCAATCGCAAATCACTTACTGAATCTTATGAAATTTCTTATTTAGTATAAGCTTCTACTTATTAAGTGCATTACAAGGATAATTGCTTACTTCAAATTTATTTATTGAATCATGAGTGATAAACTGTCTAATGAAACTATAATAATTAGAAAGCCTCCCGTATCTTCATAATCATCCTTAAACATTCTCATCATATCACCATTATCCATTAAAAAATCATACATGACGAAAGCTTGATAAGTGTTTTACTTGTTCATTAGTTATCTTTTTTTATTTATTGTGGTTTGATTTTGTCTCAAATATAAATATATATTTAGTTCAAAATTAGAGTTCGCGTAGCTTTGACCAATAAAAAATTTTGGCAAATAAAAAAATACATGAAAAAAGCACTCTATATATATATAACTTGATAATTTCTTTAAAAAATAATGATTATCACATAACAAAATTTGAAAAAAAAAATTATTTCTATGGAAAATAATAGCTATCAAACGCTGAAAGATAGAAAACAAAAATTAATCAGTCATGTATATCGGTATATGTAACATATTTTCCTGTAGTCATACAAAAAGGAAAAAAAAAAGGAAGAAGAAGAAGAAAAAATTACTTAATTGCCTAAGGAAAGAAGGGAAAAAAAGGGGCTTAAGGTCAATAAGTTTAGATAAGAGCTGGACTAAATTGGAGAAATCACTTAGTTGAGGATTCATTTGATAATTTTACACAGATAAAGGACGGGGTGGGAAAGTTTGATAAGTTGGGAACTCGATTGAGAGTGTCATTTTTGAAACATACAATAGAGTCCCTCATCTAAGACTAAAGTCATCAACTGGCTCCCCAAAGTCTGAACAAAACTCTGCATTAAGTCACGAGAATATCAACTACCCCAAAATCATCTAAAGGATCATCAACTCCCTCGTCTTATAATATAATAATATAATGGATGATAATCACTTCAAAATGTAAAAAGTGTTAATAAGTTGCATGTCAAGAAAAGGTTGCCCTTATCAATTATAAAATACAACACAACAACACAAGATAGAAGCCGATTGTTTCTTTTTTTTTTTTTTTTTTTTAACTTTGCAAGTAAACAACCACACCACCAAAGCAGTTCCATGCCCTTGATTTTTCTTTTCTTTCTTTAATAAGCTCTTGATACAATTAATTTACAAAAACATTATCAGTTAGAAATAAACTTGTCACACCCATGGACTCAAGTGTCTCTTGAGTCCAAACTTGTAGGTCTTGCTCGGGAAACAATTGAAATTATTTTCACCCCCAAACCCACGTTTCATGTTATAACCTGGATAATCCGATGGGTTGAATTTCACTGCCTTAATGAGTATAAGCCCATGGGAAGATGCGACAGATTCCAAACTTCCATCCTTATGGAAATCGTTTGTCTTGTGGGAAATGTGAATTTCATCATTTTCACTCACCATCTCTTTCGCGTTCTTCAGAAACAAACTCACAAGTCTATGGTGCTGTTTGTACATCAAAACAGAGACACTCAATTCAATCTCAATTGTTAAAATGAACACCTTTTACAGTGATGAAGTGGACCCCGTTGCATGCGTCGCCACCTCTATGCAAGAAGTGTTCATTTTAAGAGTTGACTATGGTACTCGGGTGAAAAGTGTCTCTTACCATCATATTAGCCAACACATCATGCGGACTGAAAATTAAAAAAAAAAAAAAAGGCCTTTACGATCACATGCTCTCTTCTATTACTACAAGTTAATGTGCCAATTTGACACTAGATGGCAGTAACGTGTAAAACAACTATGAACTAACCTTAGTTTAGTTTCACGGGATAAATCCTTGAAAAACCTAGCAAATGGAAAGTTGAATATTATGCGATCAAACGCAATTTCTCCAAGCAGTGGATGATTTCAAATTTTGGTAGCATCAATTCCATGCATGACTTTGCTCTCCCTACTGGTTAAATTTTGAATGTTGTTCATTGCATGCTTGTAATTCCTCTTCAGAAACTCTAATATTTCCAGAAATATGTAAATGTAGCATAAATCCAAAATGGGTTTAATTTGCCCAAAATTACTGTAAGAATTTCTTTTACCTGCAGAATCAAGAGAAGTTGCAATCATGTTAGGAGCAGAGCCAAAAGCCACAGCCAAACAAGCAGAGAAAGAGAAGTCTCCTTCACCAACAAGAAGTATCCTGTGCTAACTGCTCTAATGCTTTATCCATTTCCCAGCTTCTGAAACCAAACCAGTTTTCAAACTTAATTCCTCATCAGATTCAGGGCTCTGCTTATTTTTTTCATATTCAGTAAAAACAGCTGAATCGACCAAGTCGAACGTGTTTCTATATGCATGAGAGGGTGCCAAGGTAGAATAGTTTGAGCCTTCTTCCCAGATATGCTCCAAGATTGTAGAAAAAGCCGCCAGTTCTTCAGCCATGTGCCTATATACTTGTTCATCTTCAGAGTATGAATAATCTCTCTGAAATTCCAGATCTGAAGGAGGAGAATATGCAGCAGAAAAACTAAAATGGGCTTTAATTTCTGCATTAGAGAGATCCTTCTGCGTCCCCAAATCTGCAGGTGGAACCCATGCGGCAGCATAAGAAGGAACATGGGATAAAGTTTCAGGGTTTATAAAATCTGCAGGGGATTCATATGTGGCATCGGGGCTCGAAATCTCTGGAACGAATGTTTGATTTGTGCTTGATATTAGAGGATTTTTAATTGGAAGTATTTGGTCCGATTTTCTGGGTATTTTTTTGATGAAAAGGAAAGAGGAGATCTCGTGTAATAGCTGATTAATCTTGAACGTGGCTCCCCTGAACTTTCTTCATCTTCTCTTCCACTGCTCAAGAATCTGACGATGCTTTGAAGAATTCTCATTTTCTTCATCCTCAAATCTTTTAAGGTATTGAGCTGCAGTAAAAGGTCCAATAAATCGCTCAGAACTATGGGGTTGTAAGTCTGTAACAAAATAAATCTTTACTCTTCTTACTTCTAATATCTTGAAGAAGATAAAAATGGATGACTTTTGAGGTAACTTATGCCACTTTCCAAGATTCTTTTTCATTTGATTGTAAAAAATTGTGAACTTGGAACTGCAAGAACAAAAATCTGTACTCGAGGAGTACCATATCTCACTCTATTGACAAATTTAAAAACGAACACGTAGATTTATGAGATTCAATTTATTGTTAAATTGATCCACTTGAATACATGTGTGGAAAGATATTTTTTTAAGCTCAGCCAAACGTGCATATATTATGAAACACTGTAAACAAATGAAGTATAAATTTTTATAACATCAAAGTGAGCTCTTTAAAAGCCACAGTATAATCATGCAGCAAATGATCAATCAAAACGCACTTAACTCCACCAGATAATCAGGCAAAGCAATCTATCATCAGATTTAGTTCAGATTTCATTTCAACAAGACAGAATTATAAGCACATATACATGATTAAGTAATCACCAGAAATTCTCAAAAAAAAAAAAAAGTAATCACCGGAAAATCAAACGACAATCACCGTGCAATGATGATGATGACCATGACGTTGATCACTGCTTGAAATCGGCTGGTGGGTCGATCGGAAATCAAACGGAAACGCAGATGGTGATCTCTGTTGGAGATCACTGTTGAAGAAGACCAAGACTTGGTGATAAATGGTAAATGTATATAAGAATTTTATTACATATTGAATGATAATTAGTAAAGCTCAAAGGAGAAGAAAATAAAGTAATCTTGCTACTTTTGTTGTTTCGCATGGTATAATCAATTTTTCTACAAAAAGTATAATGTACAGTCATGGATCCAGTTTAATGTACTAACATTCATATATTACATTACATACAATAGAGAATTCATTTATCATTATTCTAGTAGTCGACTTCAGCTCTTTTTAAACGTACTAGTAGTTCGATCGTGCCTTGCATATACTATTTTTAAACAGTATATACCATGCCCTTGATTTTCATTTTAATACTCTTGATCATCAATGTACAATAACACTATTAAGTAGCTAGAAATAAATTTATCATTCATGCCCAAGGGCTGGAGCGTCTCTTGAGTCCAAACTTGTAGGTCTTGCTCGGGTGACAATAGAAATTATTGTCACCCCCAAACCCGCATTTTGTGTAATAACCTGGATAGTCTAACCGCGTGAATTTCACTGCCTCAATTAGTTTAAGCCCGTGGCAAGAAGCCAAGTGTTCCAATTTCCATTCTTTATGGAAATCGTTTGTCTTGTGGGATATGTGAATTTCACCATTTTCACTCAGCATCTCTTTCCCGTTCTTCATAAACAAACTCACAAGAGTACAGTGCTTTCTGCATGTCAAAACATAGACACTCAATTCTTCGTTCTCGAATGTTAAAATGAACACCTCTTACAATGATGAGGTGGATCCCGCTGACACTAGGATGACAGTATCGTGTAATAGAACTATGAACTAACCTTAGTTGAGTTTCGGTAGGTAAATCCTTGAAAAAACCGGCAAATGGGAAGTTGAATACTATGCGATCAAATTCAATTTCTTCAAGCAAAGGATGATTTGCAATTTCGGTAGCATCAATTCCATGCATGACCATGCTTTTCCTACTGGTTAACTTATGGATGTTGTTCATTGCATGCTTGTAATTCTTCTTCAGAAACTCTGAAATTCCCAGAAATATCTACATTAATTTCATACATTGAAAATGGGTTTTGCCCAGAATTGCTGTAAAAGAATTTCTTTTACCTGCAGAATCAAGAGAAGTTGCAATCATGTAAGGAGCAGAGCCAAAAGCCACAGCCAAACAAGCAGAGAAAGAGAAGTCTCCTTCTCCAACAAGAAGTATCCTGTGGTTACTGTTGTAATGCTTTATCCATTTCCCAGCTAGTGAAACCAAGCAAGTTTTCACCTTTTGATGATGATCATCATCATCAGATTTACGGCTCTGCTCATCATCATCATCAGATTCAGGGCTCTGCTCATCATCATCATCAGATTCAGGGCTCTGCTCATCATCATCATCATCGTCATCATCCTCATCATCATCATCAGAAGATTCAGGGCTCTGCTCATTTATCTGATTTTCAGTAAAAACAGCAGAATCAACTAAGTCCAACGCGTTTATGTAGGCAAGAGAGGGTGACAAGGTAGAGTAGTTCGAGCCTTCTTCCCAGATTGTAGAAGAAGAAGCTAGTTGTTCAGCCTTGTGCCTATGCACATCTTCATCTTCTGAGGATGAATAATCCCTCTGCAATTTCAGATCTGAAGGAGGGACATAATAACAAGAAGAAAAACCAAAATGGGATTCAATTTCTGGCTTGGAAAGATCCCTCTGTGACTCCAAATCTGCAGGAGAAACACATGCAGAAGTAGAAGAAGCAACATGGGCTTCAGTTTCTGGGTTCAAATATGCAGGGGATTTATATGAGGCAACAGGGCTTGAAATCCGTTGAATGAGTGTATGATTTCTGCCTGAGACTAGAGGATTTTTAACTGGAATTATTGGGTCAGATTTTCTGGGTGTTTTTTTGAAGAGATGAAAGGAGGATATTCCATGTAATAGATTCTTCAGAATTTCGTATAATGATGCAGGAAGACAACATGGCTTTTCTGAACTTTCTTCATCTTTTCCTTTACAGCCAAAGAGTCTGATAGTACTTTTCAGAATTCCCATTCTTGATCTCAAATCTTTTAAGCTGAGCTGCAGTAAAAAGGTTCATCAAAACCATGTGGTTGTAACATGGAGTTACTGTCACTGAAAATCTTCTTCACTGTTATAAATGTCCTTGAAAGAAGAATTAAAAAGGATGAGTTTTCAGGTAAATTATGGAAGTTCCCAAGAATCATTTGCTTGTGGAAAATTGTGACAAAACTATGGAACACACTAGACCGATGATGTGACAAATATAGATGATATTGTATCGAGTCCGACTATTCGTAGGTAATCACTCAGACAATCTTTTACAAAATAAGGTAAATTCACCATCATGTCCTTAAATTATTTTTTTTTCCAATTACACAATGCACGTGGTAAGATTGTGAATTTACACTATTTTGTTAAAAATTATCTAAATGATAACCTGTAAATAATATTTTCCTATTGTATCACATCATATGCGGAATCTCCTAATGACACATTAGATTTCTGGTACCCAAATGGATGGATTCATTCAGAAATAAAACTCAAGTTTTATTAATTTGTATTGCAATCTTGTGAGGAGATTAGTTCAATTAGTAGATTAATCAAGTCCGGATTTGGAAGTTTGGAACTTTTTACCTATTAATTAATAATAATATGTAATGTAATATGTTACTACAAGGATAAAATGTGGTCGAGTTTCTTCTCCAAATTCTCTTTATTTTATGTGTTACTGCAAAGTTTCAGAAATAAAACTCAACTGTTTGGAGAGAAAAATCTAGAATTTAAGCCACAATTACGAAATCTCCAAAAATATACGAGTGAAGCAAAGTGATCAGTTGAGCAATTTATCTACTCTGTCCTTCTTAAAACGCAAAATTACTCCAGCTATCATCGATCCGTTTAGCATGCAGAAACGCCAGCATCTTGCTCTTTCAAATAGAGAAACTTAATTAAGTAATTATTTTTCAGTTTTGAAAACCCCCACCCTAATTTTTTAAGCTTAGCCAAACCTGCTAATTAAAAACTGTAAACAAATGAAGTACAGCATAAAGTTTTATTTTATAACCTCAAAGTAAAGCTCTTTAAGCCACAGTGATCATCGAGCAAATAATCGATCAAAATACAGTTTAACTCCACCAGATAATAATCCTACAAAGCAATCAATCACAATTCATCAGAATCATTTCAGATTTCAACTAAAAAGAAAGAGAAGCATATCATCAATCATCGGAAAATGAAATGATAATCAGTTAATCACCTCCCTATCGTGATGATGACCATGTCGTTGGTCGCTGCTTGAAATCGGCTGGTCGATAGGTGGGAACGCAGATGGTGATCCCTGTTGGAGCTCACTGGTGACGAAGACCAAGACTCTGTGATTTAAGGTAAATGTACACAAGAACTTTAATACATACAGAATGATTGATAATTAGTAAGCTCAATAGAGACGAATTTACTGTTCCTACTTTTGCAATTTGGCATACATCGTCATTCCGTACAGCCAGTATAGTGTACCAACATCCATATATTTATTCTTCTACTTAAAACAGTGTGATACACACATGGTAAAAACGTTATATGTATGACATTATATAGTGCTATATAAACATGTGACGTACTTTGGTATCTATACGGTTGTGATTTCTTGTGTCCCAATGCACCCGGCCTTTGGCCATATGGCACGGTAGTTAAATCGGTACTAATAATTATCCAATAAAAAGATGATTATCTCACCAGATAACTCATGTAGACGCGATAAAAGGACCTTAAATTCTAAAAGCCCACCCTTATTATTGGATGTTGGGAAGTGATCGGCCCATCTCTACCTCGGTCGATGAATATATTGTAACAATATGATCAAAGCGAATAAAATGTAACGAAGTGAATGTAACTGAATTTTTCGTGGAAACAATGCGGGTTCCTATTGGTATAAGGTGTACCAGCGGCGGAGGCCCAATAGGACCGCACTGGACTGGCTAGCGACCCAGTAAAATTTGGACTTAGACCGCACTGGCCCAAAAAAATTTAAGTCTAGTCCGTCTAATTTTCTTATGCTAAGTAAGCAAGTTTTGAAAAAGATAACAGGTCTGATCTAAAATATAAAAATTTAGCCCAATATATTATCCAAATCCAATCCATTATTTATTTTTAAAGCATTGCTCAACATCCAAATTAAAAGCCCAATTAAATTACCTAAAAACTAAAACCAAACTCTCACCAAGCAAAGCAACGTTCTGCTCGCTCATCTGCTGGCTGCTGCTTCCCGTTCCCGATTCCCAAATCCCAAATGGCCAAATGCTGCTTCCTGACCGCCGACTGCCCATACCTGAATGCCATGCGCCCATGCTGCCGCTGCGGCCTTCTGCTACAGTAACCGCCACCGCGACTTCGCGAGAGCTCGGCTTCTTCAATTCAGTTCATCAGTTAGAGTTTGAGTGTAATTTCAACTTTTCAAGTATGTTATGTAGAAAGCTAAATCCTCTTATAGTCTTATATTACATCAAGATTTTATTGTAGTTTTTATTTTTTAAGTTTTGTCCACTTTGATTCAAGATTTGTGGGGGTTTTTAGTTTATAATTTATAAATTATAATTTGTGGGGGGTTTTGTCAATTCAAGATTTGTTTTGGCTTACTGAAAAATCATTTTCTTGAATATTGCTGCAATATAACGGTTTGCATAACCCGAAATCTCATGTGTACATATCTACCAAGAAGCAAGTTATCAGGCTTGATATCTCTGCAAATACAAGAATAATCAAATAAACAAATAATACCAGGATTACCTCTAGTACTGTTCCAGCAAATGAGTAGAGAATTAGAACCAACCTATGAGGGGAGATTGGCAGTGTCTAGGGTGATTTTTATAGGGAGCATTAGCTTTGTTTTTGCCTAATTTTTTTATGCTTTGCTCTCCAACATTCCATCTACTCTTCAAGGAATGAAAACCGTAAAGAAAATTTTTTGACCGCACTGAACCTAAATCCTGGCTCCGCCCCTGAGGTGTACGTTTTATAGTTGCGGTATGGAGCCTGCATTGTTTCCATAAAAGAATTTAGTGACACTGTGACATATTAGAAAAGGGTTCTAGTAGAGAATGAACGTGCTAATAAAACAACAGATTTGGAAGCGGGCAGCACAAAAAAGTCGAATTGAGCATTCATATCCAATATAGAATTGAGCATCGAATTTCTGCAATTTTTTTTTTCTTTTTGAAAGTCGAATTTCTGCAATTTAATGGAAGTAGCCAATGGTTGGCTACTTCAATAGACTATATTCTTTTTTATTTTTTATTTTTTTTGAAGGTTAGACTATATTTTTATAAATTCTAGACCATATAGTTATATACATATATATATATATATATGTATATATAAACGACAGTTTGTCTGACTTACATGTTGAGTAATATGCTTTTGAATCATTATACCAACTCTTTTCTTTATCAATAATTTTTTTTTTTTTTTGCAAACTCTTTGTTAATAATTTTTATTTGTGTATTACTATTATCGCGTATTTCCACTCAAATAAAATATTATTATTAACCACATACATATTTAAGGGTTAATTTCACAAATCGTCCCCAACATTTGAGTTTAGTCTTGATTTCATTCTCAACATTTGTTTTCACACCCATAGCCCCCATTTTTTGATAAATATGCACAAATCGTCCATTTTTACACTATTCCACTAAAATTTTAACAAAATGACGATTATACCTTCCTTAAACTTTTTAAAAATTTTTTAAAAAATGATTGAAAATAATAAAAAACTTAAAAACCACTCAAACCCACGTCCCCCTTCCCCCTTCGTCGGAAATGGCAGCAAAATTGCTGCCATTTCCGGCACATTTGGGGGG
Organism: Nyctanthes arbor-tristis; assembly: GCA_963692815.1. NCBI lineage: Eukaryota > Viridiplantae > Streptophyta > Magnoliopsida > Lamiales > Oleaceae > Nyctanthes > Nyctanthes arbor-tristis. The sequence goes on along the minus strand of CAVNYN010287842.1, from coordinate 39,763 downwards.
ATTCTCCTCCCCATTTTGGCCCCAGATGCAGTCGGAGCAGCACTCCCGCAGCGAAATTGGGGGGGGGGGGATTCTCCCCCTATTTTGGCAACCGGAGTTTCGGCTTTGGCGGCAGGCTGCCAGACTTCCGGCGAAGGAGGAGGGATGGGTGGGTTGGTTAGATTTTAAGTTCTTTATTATTTTCAATCCTTTTTTTAAAAAAAAAATTTAAAAAGTTTAAGGGGGTATAATCGTCATTTTGTTAAAATTTTGGTGGAATAGTGTAAAAATGGATGATTTGCGCATATTTATCAAAGGTTGAGGGATGTGGGGTGTGAAAACAAAGGTCGTGGATGATTTGTGAAATTAACTTTATATTTAAAGGCTAATTATATCGACACTAATTTTTTTTAATTAATTCCACTAATTTTTCAAATGTATTAAAATAGTCAAAATTAAGATGACACAGATAACTATTTCATTCTTAACAATTATAAATATTTCTCCCCTCTTATATTTCTTCCCCCTACATGTACTAAAAAAACATTAATCAATCTATTTTAATTTTTATAATAAAAAGTTATAAGAATCGAAAATAAAAATTTTCATTATTTTGTAGAAAAATAAATTGCTACAAGATATTACTGTAATTAATAAGTCACTTTTTCTACAACGTTTTAAGTCATTTTATATGCAACGTGTCTAAATTCATAAACTATGGAATTGTATTTGTGGAAGGAATAAAGAATCAATTTAATTAATGTTATAATTTCATACGAAAAGTAGAATTGACAAAATGCATTATCCAATCTGGTTGGATGATAAACATAAATGTGAATATCTTTCTTTCTCTTTTATTTAAATATTAATTAACTTCTTCTAATATTGATTAGCCCAATTGAGAAGAAAAATATTATTTTGTATTGCTATCTTCAAGTTTATCTTCTTGGATTTAAAAATTCCCACAAAAATCACGCTTTGTTTTTTTACCTGTAGTTACCCCAAAAAAAAATTGTAGTGTGTAAAATTTATTTGGATAAAATGGTTGCCGGGAGTGTACTTTCTTTTGTGTATGAAAATTTTTATATGAACATGTATCATGTGAATACAGATATGTACATACTCAAACATATTACTAGACTATTAACTAATAATATTAAATAAGTTAAATGTTATAAATGTAAAATATAGTAAGCATTAATCGAGTACATAAACGGGTAACTATTAATATATTATTAATGAAACATTACTTTAACGTGTTAAATACTAAATCATAAATGTATATTTATTGCTTTTGTTATTCAAATCCAATGACATGTATTTGTTCAATATTTTATTGTTCATTATTATTGAATTTTTTTAGAATTAGTCTTCTCATGTAACGCATGGGTGAGATATTAGACTTATAGTTATTATATTTCATTATGATTAGATTATTTGGTTGCTAATTATTATAATTTTTTATAGGTTGGACCTGTGAACTTCAATGACGCGTTTAGAGGGAAACCAAAATTATAGACTTAGTTATGCAACCAAATTTATGCTCAATACTTAGACATGTTACTATAAATATTCAGTGGTGATTTGTGATTCGCATATCAATTTTTAATTCTACATAATACAATTGATATATTGTACTTTATTCATGACATTACGTTTAAAAAAAAAATTACACGTCAATGTGATATCATGGGTATTTGCACAAAATAAAACGAAGCATTTATGGGTATTTGCACAAAATAAAACGAAGCATTACTCAATTAAAAAGGTATATCTAAGGTACTTTCTTATATAGGTGTGAAAATTTTTATTTGAACGGGTATCGAGCGAATACGAATATGTACATGCCTGAGACATATTATTAGACTATTAACTAATAATATAAAATAAGTTAGGTGATTTAAAAGTAAAATGTAGTAAAACATTAATCGAGTACATAAAAAGGTAACTATTAATAAAACATTTATTTAACGCATCAAATACTAAATTAAAATTGTTTATTTACTGATTTTGTTATGGAAATCTGATAGGTATGTATCTGTGCAATTCGATTTCACTATTGGCAATGACATTGTTGTTGTATAATATTTTTTGGCATATTGGTATCCCGTCTTTTAAAAGACTTCGTTTATTGTATTTAGTGATAGTTATATTTTATTTTCATTTTCAGTATTTCATCTAAGTTAGGCACATGTACAATATAAAATATGATATTTTTTCTTTTACAATACTACAATGTAATCATGCATAAATGCATACATGAATAAAATGAGTTATGCCATGTGAATAATTTTTTAGCTATTCTGTATGAGCTCATTCTAATTGACTATTTTATCTTTTAATATTCTTATTGGCTCTCTTCGCAACTCAAATTCTGCTATGAAAATTTATTGTCAAGGAGAATTATATAAATCTCTTTTGTTTTATCAATTATCCGAGATATTTTTTTGTTTCTTGTCACCAAGGAAAAAGAAACATGGATTATGACAGCATCAATTGTATCAAATGTCATTGAATTTTTATTTTACTTGTAAATGGATAAATAATTGTCAATAATTAGATCAAGAACTTTAATTTAATAGGAATTAGGTCTTTTCACTTTAATTATCAACAATTATATTACTAAAGTTATACGTAATTACATGAAGGTCGCTTTGTTAATGCTATATTATTACCTTATTATCATCAAATTGTAATTTCAAATAATAAGAAAATGATTGCTCTAAATGACACATTTTACTAAAGAATAAAAATAGAAGAATAATTCTAGAGTTCAAAAAGCATTTAACGTCTATCATGACATATAATTTTAAATAAATTTTAACAGATTCTCATGCATTGCAGAGATGATCATGCTATTATTTCATCATATTCTAATAACTTTCACTTAAAATCTTTACAAATCTGAATTCTTGAGTGAGATATGATACTGTAAAATTCTCAGTCATAAGTTAAAATTAAATATCAGTATTCCTGGCATATTATTACGGAATTTTTACCATTCGAATACATTGTATAGTGGCACGAGACTTATAATCTCAAGATATAGAGATAGTATCATTTAGGCAAAAATTCTATCTGGACCAGATGCATGTGATAATTTTTTTATTATAAGAAAGACTCTGATACGATTTAACAACACTTCGTTTTACAGTACAAATTACATTTGTAAATGTCATTATTTTTATATTATTTTATGACATCAAGTATCTAAATTTTTATTAAACTGCTCTTGATATATGACTCTTTCACTAGATCTCTATACGTGCATCGCACATGTGAAAAATTTAGTAATAAGTAAAAGTTAACAAAATTTTTAAGAAAGGAAAATTGTAAAATTATCATTCGTCTTTACTTTACTTATCAACCATTCGTCTTTACTTCTCAACCTTAGGAGTTAAGCACAAAAAAAAAAAGGCCCTTTGGAGTTAGGATTGGTCCCTTAGTCCAGTTAGGCTAGGCCATTTCTCAAGTCAAATTATGGACTTCATTTAGGTCTCTCTAGGCCCAACCCAATTAATAGGTGCAAAAAATTTTGGAGGAGTTAAATTTCATTTTAGTCACTTAACTTACTCTTTTATTTTTAAAGCATCACTAAACTTTAACTTATTACCTATTACTCATTAAATTTATAAATGTATTATCTATTTATCACTAAACTTAAAAAAGTGTTTCTCATCTATTACTAAGACGGAATCTGTTAACTAAATTTAACAGAGGATATGAAGTGGTTTAACGGTGAAGTGACGTGGCTTAACAGCTTTGTCACGTAGCGAGTGAAATACTTATATGGTCATTGAACTATTTAAGTTGTTACTAATTGGTCACTAAACTTACCTTTAAGTTTTTAATTCATCATTAAATTTTAATGTATTACGAATTGGTCACTAAACTTATCATGTAAGTTATTAAACCATCATTGAACTTTGATGTGCTATTCGTTAATACCTAGATTTACAAAAATAAATTTATAATCCATCGTTTGTTTTCCAAACTAATATTAATTTTTTTCTTTTTTTTTAAAATATTACAGTTTTTTTGCATATATTAATCACATGTCACAAAAAACTTGTACTTTTTGTTCAATTATACTTTTTTCTTAAGTTGAAAATTGATTCTACTTCACAAAATTAATATTATTTTTTTCTGAAACTAATATTGATTTTGGTCACTCAAAATATTGATCACAAAATACCGTGGGAAACGAACTAGAATCAATTTTCGACTTAAGAGAAAAGTACAGTTGAACAAAAAGTACTGACATTTTGTGACAAGTTAATATGCAAAGGAAAAAAAAGAGAATACTGTAAAAAAGAAAAAAAATTAATATTAGTTTGGGAAATGAATAACAAATTATAAATTGATTTTTGCAAATCTAGGTATTAATGGGTAACACATCAAAGTTTAATGATGATTTAATAGCTTAAATGGTAAGTTTAGTTATCACTTAGTAACATATTAAAGTTTAATGATAAATTAATAACTTAAAGGTAAGTTTAGGGATTAATCAGTAATAATTTAAATAGTTCAATGACCATATAAGTATTCACTCATCACGTGGTGGAGCTGTTAAGCCACATCACTTCACTGTTAAACCACGTCATATCCTTTGTTAAATTTAACTAACAGATTCCGTCTTAGTTATAGAAAAGAAACGCTTTTATAAATTCAGTGATGAATGTGGAACATGTTTATAAGTTCAGTGAGTAATAAATAATAAATTAAAAATTCAGTAATGATTTAGAAACAAAATGATAATTAAGTTGAGTAATCAAAATGATATTTAACTCAATTTTGAATGCATTAGGCTTCACTTTTTTAAATGAACTAACCACTAATATATAAAATGTGAAATTCTTGTAAAACATTTGGATTCCACCTTTGCCTCTACTATTTTCTTTTAATTCCCAATCTGCCCTTTCTTGTTATTACACTTTATTTATTGCACTATATTAATCACAATACATTAAAATATTGTGAAGAAATTAAAAAAAATGTGAAACTAAAATAGTACCTCTATTTATTACACTCTTATTAATCAATTATTCTTAAAAAATAAAATATTATGAAACTTTTCTTGAAACAATTGTATAATTATTGTATTTATCACACTAAATATTAATCTTTAGTGTAGTATTTATCATGGTTGATTTCAATTTCAACTATTATTTCATAGTGTAGTAAATTGTAACTCACTTTTGAATTTTTTAATTTGAAATTCTATTTTTACTTCTTATCCCATATTATTTCCTTAATTTCAATTAGTGTATTATTTAAATCCCACATTTTTCTTACTATTTAATTTAAGACTTCCTTTTACAATACAAATTACATTTGTAAATGTTATACTTTTTATATTCTTTTATGACATCAAGTATCTAAATTTTTGCTAAACTACTTTTGACGTATGACTTTTTTACTAAATTTCTACCCGTACATCGCAGAGGTGAAAAATCTAGTTCCAAGATTTAATCTTTAGTTATTATTGTGGTTAATTTTAGTTCAATTTCAAGATTAAAACTACAACATTAAATGCATAGCTATCATATTGTTTTCCCTCTAAATTGGTATTTTATTTTATAAGAAATTTGTTTATACAATATGTTTTCAGAAATCATAAATGATTATAATCCTTTTTTTATTATAGAAGTAATGATATCATATATTTAAATATGTTTAAATACTATCAGCAATCATAGAAATCCAAACTTAATTTTTTTATTGACTAATTTTTATCTATTACATTATTATATGCTATCGTACAATATGCAAAGTACGTTTAGATTACTCATAATAGTAAAAGAAAGTAACTTACTCCTATTGATAGGTGTCAAACCTCTACATCAACAAATGGAGTCATAAAATATCATAGCATGACTCTTAATAAACGATCACGGCCTTGTATGCATGTGTTACCACAAGAAGGTCGATGTTCTCTGCATCGCATTGTTATATGCTACTCATCTTTTTAATTATATTATTATTATTATTATTATTTTTGTCCTAATCAATACATTTGACAGGGAGATCAGTTTTAGGGTTTTGGGCAAGAGGAAACGGTAAAAACACTAGGATATATGTGGCCAATCAAGTACTTCTTTGACTCAAATTAACAAATTGAGGTCTATGAATTTACATATTGATTTTTAATTAGTTAAGGATAGTGAGTTAAAAAATGAACAAATAAATATAAAAAATGATCAATTCTAACCGAGACCCATCTAGTTTGCTGGCAGCCTGGGTTTCGCACACCTTCCACCATGACTCAATTCTCATCCCTCACAATCCATCTGTAATAATCACCGAGAGAGAGAGAGAGAGAGAGAGAGACCAATTAGAATTTAGAGGAAATTGCAAAAAATAACCAAATTAAATGTAATTGCTAAAGTTAACATTTTTAAAAACTTTTTCAAGAACACAGTTTTTAATTTTTTGGGAACAAAAATACCCTAAAAAAATTGAAATTACACTAATTAATATTTTGATTTTATTGTCTTGCGTGAAAATAAAAAACAAATGGACAAAATTGAAATCTTTTTGTTATTACTATATTGTTTATCTAACAATGATGGTGAGTGCCATTTCAAAAAAAAAAAAAAAAAAAGGAAGACAATGATGTTGATGGTGATTTCAATTTAAGTTTGGTAAATTGTATAGAATTGAATTCTAAAATATGCAGAATGACATCTCAATTGTATAGTCTCAACAATTCATAGTTAGACTTGCGACTAGACATAACAGAATATGGTTGTGCAATTATCTAGATTTATTGAAATTAGCTATATAAGAAACCAACCGATTAGTTATAGAATTGGATTGATGGGCTTGTTTCATCTTTATTTATTATACTGGTCAATTGTAATTGCATCTCAAACAAAGCCTGAAGTACTATGCAATGCAATGCACCTGTATGCATGTGTCAGAACTTAGCAAGTTTTTAAAAAGCATAAACAAATTTCAAGCCTTTTTCAAGTTTAGGCTGGCTTAAACAAAATTAAAGCGTTAAAAAATACATAGTATGAAACGATAAGAGAAAGTTTTATTGCGGATGCTGAACACTACTAGAAATCAGACTTTCAGCGACCAGATTTTTCATACGGACTCTTATTGGTTACAATTTCTAACCATAATATCGACAGGACGTTGTAGATTCTGACCAATGGGTACGGTCGTTGGAATTTTGCGACGGCTTGGACATGCCGTTGGAAGTGCCGACGGATAATGAAAATTTCATTACAATTTCCCACGGCACTAGGACTATCCGTCAGTTATTCAAACGGAATAAAGAAGCCGTCGAAATGTGCAATGGCTTTTTTCCCCATTGGTAGTACCAACGGCACTGGTTGCCGTTAGTGATACCAACGGAAATTTCCAATGGACAAGTGGCTGCCGTCAGAATTTCCAACAGCAAAAGTCAATCCGTCAGAAATTTCCAAAGGCACTAATCCTTCCATCTGAAATTTCCGACGGATTTGTCATTCTGACGAAAAGACTTCCATCGGAAATATATTTCTCAAAAATATTTTAATTCTTCTTTTTGATTCTTGAAAATTTTCCTTCTTTATAATATAATAAATATTGTTAATTAAAACTTTTTTAAGTAAATTTAAAATTTTTTTTATCCTTACCCTTTCCCATGCCCCATTTTATCAAATAAATGTTTAATTTTATTATGCGCAATGTTATTGCCAAAAATATATTCGATATATCAGCCGACATAATATTCTAAATTTAAATTTATTCTAAATTTATTCTAAATTTAAAAACCGATAACGGACACGAACAAAAATCTCACAACGGACATCGTTAATGTAGAATAGAAGTAAACATTAAATATAGAATCTCAATATGCATAATGATAGTTATATTTATGGGATTTAGAAGGTATATGAGTAGTAGTTATCCTCTCCAATTATTGTTGGATACATGTACAACGTACTCTATTCGCGCATGACTATATAAATATCTTATTCAGTTAATTAGTAGTTAACATTTAAAATAAGGGCTATAAATAAATTTTTTATTAATTATTAGTTTTTAGAAAAAATCACATAAATCACATTTCTAGTAATCCAAAAAAATTAAAAAACAACCTTTTTTTATTTTTTGGTTTTAATTAAAACAACGAACATTACGATCTAGAAAACTAGTATTAAAAACATTACTTTAATTAACACAGACAAATAAAATGTAGAATATAACATACATTTAAATATGTAATCAACATTAAATTAAATAATATTTTAAAAGGAAAAGTCATTATCTTTAAATTCAGAAGATTATACTTTATATATTTTTTGAGGCAACACGCACACAAATGTCAGCTGGTGCAGTGGTTTGAGCTTTTCCATCTAGGGTGAAGGGTAAGAGTTCGAAACTCTACAGCCGCAGTCAGGTGGGAATTAATTTCGTCGGTGGCTGGCTAGGCTCAAGTGGGGGGTCGGGCTGGGGTGGCGGGTATATTCGGGTCGGGTCCAAATATATGGTTAATGGGTTGTGGTTCAATTAAAATAATTTTAAAAAATTCCGTCTGAATTTTGTGACGGAAAATTTTTTCCGTCAAAATTTCCAATGGACGTGGTTCTTCCGTTGGAAGTTCCAACGGAAGTGCTCCCAATGAAAATACCCGCGGAAGTTGAAGGTTGTGAGAACTTGCAATGGATTGCTAAGAATCCGTCGCTGAATTTTAGCTAGCAGCAAATCAGCGACTGATATTCCAACCGCCGACCTCCGTCGCTGAAGGTTTTTACCGATGGATTTTTGCTTTTTAGCGACGGAAATTTCCATAGCTGAAACCCTGATTTCTAGTAGTGGAATTGAATGCTGTTGTTCATGGGATCAGAATCTGTAAACAATTTTACTGCAAACATAGGACCTTGGAAAGCTTATTATTTGCTGGCTGAGTTTTTGGAAACTACATTGTACTATTTCACATATTTGGAGGGAAGGCAATAAAGCAGCTTACTGGATGGCTAATTTGGGACAAGAGCATTAGAAATTGAAGATTTTTAGCAGTGAGAAACTACAAGGAGATATTGTAGGAATTTTTAATACAAAGAAAGAAAATATACCTTATATTAGATGTGTAGAGGTTCTTATTTGTGCGATCCTGTAATGAAACATATTTTTGAGCTCGATCTGTTACACTTAGTCGTGTCTAATCTCAAATGCTAGGGCCTTGATAGGATTGATTGTAGCTGGATTTGTACTCCATATCATGCATGCATTTTCCTTTTGTTGCATTTTGGCTCTTGTAACTTGGAGGCAAGAAACACAAGTCCCCCTCCTTATTTTGTTAATTTTTCCATTGATCAATAAAATTATATCTCAAGATAAGATTTTCAACTTGAGATACCACTAATAACAAACCACAAAAAAAAAAAAAAAAAAAGCTTGGTCAGAAACGATTCTTTAACCACTTGTAACCAAACCTTTTACTAGAATACAAGAATTTAAGAGGTCTAGCAAGTAAAATATTTTTGGAAGGAAAAAGGAAAGAAAGAAAGAAAGAAAAGGTAGTGTATGACGTAGATTAATAAAAATTATTTTTTCAAAAATTATTTCTAATGTCCAAATAAAATATTTTCATGAGTATTTTTAACTTTAAGAGCTATTTCTGCCATTGTTACAGGTTATTCCATGTGAGGTAGGAGGAAACTATATGCAAAGATCAATATGAATGTGTAAGGCAGTGACTGCTCCAATGAATATCATTTCATTTGTTAGAACTATATCAAACAAATCTGTCGAAAGTTTAAGATAGGAGGTAGATGAAGATTCCAAATGAATTAACTCCAGATGAGAAGTTGACATCATTAAACTAGAACCATTTATTTATATGCCATCTAACCTAGGTAACAAATAGATGACTCTTATGATGTTTGTTAATTACTAGTATACCGTTATGTGGTGGATGCCGATCGATTAAAGTATAGGAAGAAAAGAAGAACGCGAGGAGATTAAAATGAAAGAGAAGATGAAGGAAGAAGGTAAGGATGGACAGACAACCATGTGTAACTATTTTAGACCAGTGGGGGAGAAAAACCTCACTTCAGTCAGCAATTAAAGTATTATTCTTACCACGTTTATTCTTTGATTAAACAATAAAAAAATGCATTTTTATGCACGAAAACACTCAAGAACTTATGGTTTTAAATTTCAATTTAACATTATCACAATTTAGGCTGCTCTAATTAAGTCAGAAAATTAATCCTTCTTGCCTTAACAATTACAACTAAGAAATCAATTGATTAAGACTGAAAAGCTTGTTTGATTTTCATAATTATGAGAATCAAATTATAACGTGAAATTATAATGGGTTGAAATGAGTGGTAAAAATTTAATTGAAATTTAAAATATACATTATTAATTGAATAATTATCAAATCAGTAATATGTGAAATCAACCATGGAACGATCAATGATTAGAGCTTAGAAATCATGGTCCATGAAAACACTGGCTTGGACACTTGGAATTTATCATGTAATTTTCAGGAATCAGAAGGGCAGGGTTGTAGCTAAAAAAAAGTCGATGATACAAATAGATGCAGCAAAGTCACCGCCAGTCAAAATTAGATTACAGATTTCTTTGCCGCAGAAGATAAGCAATCAAGAGTCAATAGTATCTTTTGTCTCAACAATATAACTTGTTTATAATTGGTTTCCAAACGGGCCCTTATGACCCGTGCATGCAAATAGCATTTATCTCATTCTTGTCTCCTAAAACTAGATGACCAGATGGCAACAAATTGACAATTTTTTTATTAGGAAAAGTCGTTCTCCCTAATTGATGGGAAAACCATTCAAGTTTATATATCATTCTCCACAATGACAAATGTGCTTTAGCCAGACGATGCTAATGGTCATAATTTAGTGACATTTTTGCAAAGATATCTTAATTCAAAAGGTTTATTTTACGAAAGGATGAAGGATTAAATTAATTATTTAATGCTATTCATGAAACGATTGCGAAGGTTGAGGAGGACGATTCAGTTTGTGATGTATTAGTATTACCTTGAGCTGGACTTAATTGAGTAAGACCGGGACTCAGTTACAGTTAAAGGAATTAGTTAGAATAGAACATAGATGGGGATTAACTCAACAATTTTACATAGATAAGGGACACCGTGGAAAAGTTTGCTAAGATAGAAAAAACCAACAAGTCCCCCAGCTAATTAAAATCACCAACTGGGTCCCCCAAGTCTGAACAAAACAACTATGATCAAGTCCTTCATGCTATGGAATATATCAGTTATACGCCCAGTGTCAGAAAAATAAAAGTAAAAAATAAATCCTTGTGTTGAATTATAATTATTAATTACTTGCTCCAAAACTAAAAAGATTGACAAGTTAAAACATAAATAAAACGTTGGTCTTATCAGTTAATGTACAAACAAATCAGAGTTGTTGACAACAAATTAAGCCAGAATGAACTTGACATCAACAATTGATTAACCTTTGATTACATTATTTACTTTCACAAGAATACATACTCAAGAGAAGGAATCATCAGCTTTTTTTTCCCCTTTAAATGTGTAATACACTGTTCTATTTATAGTGGGAGGTGCATGAAATGTATTTGTTACAAATGTCCAACATGTTTGACATGTGGCAATATATTTGTTACAAGTGTCCTACATGCTTAACATGTGGGCCAATAACTAAAGTACACTTGAAAATCAAGTCTTCTTAGTGGGGTGCAAAACTATTATTTATGTGACCAATCCAGTTCTTAAAGGGTGTGGTCTTCTACTTCAACTCAGTTCTTTCTAGTCGGTGAGGCACTAGGTGAGGTCGTATGATGATCTCGTAAATGAAGACCTGGATCTTGGAAAGTATGAAGAAGACCTGCTGAACAAGACCTGGATGGGAATGAGCTGCGAGATGAACAACTTATGCTTCGCACGTAGCTCTCCATAAGTGAGACCTTGGTTATGTTTTATGCAACTCTCTAGAGGTAAGACTTGGTTTCTGGTTTGGACCATGACCCTTCTTAGACCATTGGTTGTCGACTTGCTTCAGTCTAGCTCAGCTTGGGTAACATTCCAGATTAACTAGGGAAACATTCCAGATCGGGTACAACAATTGCCCCCCAGAGTTCACACTTTGGTCTAGGCAATGTGTGAACTCAAACTTTCTCTTGGATGACTTGACCTTTCATTATGCTTTTGTACTTCAAATTTTCTTTTCGAAGAAATCTTGAGATTCTCGAAGAAATCTTGGGAGGTCTATGAACCTTTGTTGATGCCAAAATCTACTTTGATTCAACAAGAGCCAATGAGAAGCCTTGTAAGTACATTTAGCTAGAACATATATCATGCTTTTTGACTTAATTGCAAGCTAGTTATCTGCATGGACAAGATAAATGCCAAATTTACAATAAATGCAGCTGTCACATCTGCCTTAAGCGATGAGGTGTACAAGTTAGCTTGCAAGTTAGATCATAGTTAACACATTTATAGAACTACGCGATGACCACAGTTAGGTAAGATTTAGAGGTCTTAAGGTCATGAAGTAAGACTAGAAGGTCTTCAGCTCGTGAGGCAGGACTGGAAAGTCTTGAGCTCGTGAGGGATGACCTGAAGGTCTTGAGTTCCGGAGGGATGACCTGAAGGTCTTGAGCTCGTGAGGTGGGACCTGAAGGTCTTGAGCTCGTCAAACCTAAAGGTCTTGAGCTCCTAAAACTGGACCTAAAGGTCTTGAGCTCGTAAAGTGGGACCTGAAGACCTTGAGCTCATGAGAGATGACTTGAAGGTCTTGAGCTCGTAAGATGGGAACTAAAGGTCTTGAGCACTTAAAGTGTGACTTGAAGGTCTTGAGCTCATGAGAGATGACCTGAACTCTCGTAAAGGAGGACCTGAAGGTCTTGAGCTTGTAAGGGATGACCTGAAGGTCTTGCTCTCGTAAGGCGGGACCTGAAGGTCTTGCCCTCGTAAGGGATGACTTGAAGGTCTTGAGCTCAGCAGGTGGGACTTGAAGGTCTTGAGCTCGTAAAGCGGGACCTGAAGGTCTTGAGCTCATAAAGCGGGGCTTGAAGGTCTTGTTCTCGTAAGAGATGACTTGAAGGTCTTGAGCTCATAAAGCGGGGCCTGAAGGTCTTGTTCTCGTAAGGGGTGACTTGAAGGTCTTGAGCTCGGAAGGTTGGTCTTGAGCTCGTAAAGTAGGACCTGATGGTCTTGAGCTTGTAAGGCGGGACCTAAAGGTCTTGAGCTCCTTGGGGATGATCTAAAGGTCTTGAGCTCGAAAGACGGGACCTAAAGGTCTAGAGCTCGTAAGGGATGACCTGAAGGTCTTGCTCTCGTAAGGCTGGACTTGAAGGTCTTGAGCTCTTAAAGTGGGACCTGAAGGTCTTGAGCTCATGAGGGATGACCTGATATGACTGGTTGTTTTGATTCTGCCAGTCCTTCTGTGTTCGGTTGAACATCTAGACTTGGTCTATTTATTTTGTGCCCATCCTTTTGTGTTTAAATAAACATCTAGATAAGGTCTTATTATTTGGTGCCCATCCTTTCGTGTTTGATTAAACATCTAGATAGGGTCTTATTTTAGTTCTTAGCTCTCATGGCTCTTAGACTTACGAAAGGGTTTATCTGGAGCCTTTGTTTGGGCCGGGCTAGATGATATCATTCTCTTCAACCTCACTTTATTTTGAGGTCGTCTTCATGTTCGCCCAATTATTCTGTTCTTCCCAGTTGAACTGATTGTTTCCAGCTCTTTGTTACCGAGTTGAGCTGAATGATCCAGCTCTTCATTTTTGAGCTGATTATGTCAAGCTCTCCATTATTGAGTTGATCGGAATGATCTAGCTCTTCATTTTTGAGGCTGAGCTGAACGATCGAATTCCTTATTGTTGAGTTGATCTCGATATTCCAACTCTTCGTTGTTGAGCTAATCTAAGTGATCCAGCTCTTCATTACTGAGCTGATCTGAAGAATCCAGCTCCTCATTTTTGAGCTCTTTATTATTGGGTTGATCTGAATGGTCCAACTCTTCATTTTTTAGGATGGGCAGAATTATCGAATTCCTTATTGTTGAGCTGATTGTTTCTAACTCTTTGTTGTTGAACTAATCTGAGTGATCCAGCTCTTCATTGTTGAGCTGATATGAAGGATCCAACTCTTCATTTTTGAGATCTTCATTAGTGAGCTGATTTGAAGGATCTAACTCTTCATTTTCGAGCTCTTCATTTTCGTAATCAAAATGGCCTTGTATCGTCTAAGAATTTATGAATCTCCATTTCTTCTCTGGCTTTCATTTCTCTTCTATGTCTTGTTCATGTCCTCCTCAAGCAGTAGAACTGGCATGCTTGTGAGACCAAGCTAATAACCAAAAGCTCATTGAGGCCGTCATTTGAAAGGATTGGAAGTACCTTCAGAGCCATAGTATTCGGGTCTAATTTGGACTAATTTACTGTACTGAAGTTCACCCATCAATTGCCAAATTAAAGCCTTGTGAACGAGCTATGGTGTCAAATTCTAGGTTTGGGATTATTAGCTGGGATTCACCCCTATTTTATCCTCAACTCCTAGACTGTCAGCTTCCAAAGAGATGAGTTGGGACGTCAAAAATTAAGCTAGTTGAGCTAACCTTGGACTAACGCCTATTGATCTCACACTGTTGATCCAAACTCTATGAGCCACCAATCCTCAAGTTTAAATTGAATTTATGCTTATATTTGATTAGGGAAGTAGGAGGTAAAGTTGAGTGCCACGGCAATCTGTCGCAATTTTCCTCACAAGTCCATGTTATCAAGCCACGTTAATACATCTGCCAACTTGGGATTTCAACTCCACCAGCCAAAGATTTCCATGAATATTATCACCAATCTGGGACCTGACACACATGGGCGGAGCTAGGGGGGGCCTTGCCGGGCCCCGGCCCCCCCTAAATTGAAAAAATTTCTTTTTTACTTTGTTTTAAAAGAAAAAAATTATATATAAAGGTGATTTAGCCGTGCGTAATATAAGACTTATCTTTTCGGCCCAGTCCTCTAATAGCTCCTGACTCCGCCATTACTGACACACAATTTAGAAATTTAGATAGCCGGCCAAATTTTGATATTGAAGTTGCCGACCTCTTTTTATCACATGCTGAGTTGTGATTCATTAATACCGGGCCGGTATTTAGGTGGCGAAATGTTAGGTTGACCTCTCACTTCACGACTTTGGTTGAAGGCAAGAAAGAATCCACCACATTGCATTATGATTGGTGGGCCAACCTTGATCATCAATAGACTAATCTGTTAAACCTCCAGTTTGAACTCCAAGTTGCTGAACTTTCGAATTTTTCCGGATTGAATTCCTCTGAAGCAAATTTTCCTTGCTGCTGAACTGAGATTTCTTCACTTGGGGGGTCCAATCACTATTATATTAAAAGAATTTAGTCTCTAGGGAAAGTCAACCTCAATTTCCCGCCTTCGAAATTTTACTTTTCTATCTCACGTTTTTGTTATTAGCAAACGACTCTTTCCTTGTCTCTGCCGACTCTCTACCGCTCACTACTTGCCCCAACTCGAGCAGATCTGAATCGCCTCTATGAATCTCAAATCATTGGTCAGAGTATTGACCCAAAATCCCATAGAGCTCAGTATGAAGAATAAGGGGGTTCAGAGTTTGGGGATTTCTGAAAACGTGGTTACTGCTCTCTCTTTGCTGTGATTTTGAAGGTAAAAAACAGATGTGTCTCTGTACATACATACGCCTGCACACTTTTTAATGCATCTGTTGCCATATTCTTTGTTCTTTGTTCTGTTTCTTTTTCTTCTTCCAGCCATATTGTTATGATAATATGATTACTCGTGGAAAACTGCTTTTTTTCCCCTTCACATGTTGAATAACATTTTATGAGTGTAATTCTTCATTTTTTTCCCTCAAAAAATACCTTAATTTATTGAGACATGGATATATTAAGATAAGCACAAATTAGTTACATATCTGGAAAAAAATGTAAATGAAAAAAAATATAGAAAAGAAAAAAAGGTTCTACTAAAAAGGGGAGAGTACAATATCAAGGATGCATTTGTCATTACTCAAGGTGTATTTAAAAATGTAGTATATAAATTAGTTTTGCGGTGTGAATATAATTACAACTTTTGGGAATATGATTGTTTTGATCTATGGGGCAATTTTTAGTACGGTGAATTGATAGTGGGAAACGGCCCGTTTGGGCCTCCACTTTTCCTACTTAACTAGGAATTTCTTCAATTTTTTTGTTCTCTGATTGCCTTTGGGTTGAGTTATGCTTATGAAATCTTTTGTCAAAAGAGATCCCTAGAGCTTGAGTTATGCTTATCAAATTTTTGTCAAAACAGATTTGTAGATAGATGAAGTTTTATCCCTTAAATTAATTTAGGCTTTGAAATTGCTTAATTGAGGTCATTATTTTCTACAGGTCGTAGAATTTGTAACTCTGCAGCATATATATATCAACCTCTGGTCAGACTCAAGGCAGGGAATTCCTCTAATCTCTGCTCTTATTTTCTATTCTTTTTTGTATTCATTTATCCTAAACATACAAACTTTTCAATTACTTTCTTTGAATTTTCCCCCCTAAATTATTCCTTTTTAACATGTCGTGTTGATATTTTGCTTTAGCATCTATTTTGTCTGGTGAGATTTAGGTAATATTTTTCAGTATGAGTAATAATATATGCATGGTTCACATAGAGTTTATAATGTGCTTGCACAGGTTACTGATGGTGTTAATTATCTTTCTATATTGAGGGTTGTTTTGAAAGGCTTCCAAATACATTAAAATAATTTAGCCTTTAGCAAAAGTCAACTTGAGTTTTCCCCCTAAAAACTCTATCTTTTCTGAACCTTGTTTCTTTGGTTGAAACATGCTCTCCTACCATCTCTCCCAATTCAGCACAAGTGAACGAAAATCTCTGAAAAAATTCCTTATTCTACTCCTCAATTTGTCGAATATTCACCCATGAAAATTGTTAGCTAAATCTCCATCTATGCAAATCTTCGATTGATATTCGAAATTTGGAAAGCTTCCTTGACATTGAATACCCTCAGCGGATAGTCTTGCTAGGAATACATCCTCCGTTTTTTTTTTTTTTTTTAATTTTAGTAAATCTTATCATTTATATCTTATCCTAAGTCATTTCTTTCTCCCTGTATCGTTGATCTGATTGCAATCGATTTTCGAAATGGTTTTTTCCCCTTATTTCTTTGAGTTTTCCCTCCTTAATTTGGAGCTAGGATTCCCAGTTTTAATCCTCCTTTTTATGTTGTGTGCATATAAATTTTTCCAGTCGCTTTTGCTTCTTTTAATTTCACTTAATATTTTTCACATTTCTCCCGCGTTAGTCTGTGTTATCACTGTGAGCTGTGTTCCTCCCAAATTTGGTGTATCTAACGACTACGACTTAGAGGTGGTCGCTTGTGAGAGATATTGATAACCTCAAAAGATTACATGGACCCTTCTTACTCGAGTTGTTCGCAGATGGGTGCCGCGGGGTGGTTTGAATTATTAGCCGTATGGTGTGGAATATATGTCTTCGTGGATTAGGAAGTAAATTTAATCATAAACAACTTTCATTCAAGATGAATTCATTATTATAGTTATTGCTCATTGTTTTTTTGTTTTTTTTTTTTTGGCTGAACTGTGTTAATTTTATATTATTTGTGGGCAACATGTTGATTATCAGTAGGCAGATATTTATTCAGTTAGGTAGATAACTTAATTATCTTTACTGAAGTGTGTTAATTATCTAAATGTAATAATTCTAAACTGGTTTATTTCATGGTATGGTTGGAGGACAATTCTCGCTCTATAAGGAATCGCCAATTAATAAATAAAAAATGTTTCCTATTGTAATCTAAAAGACATAAATAAATATATAAATAAATAGTATTTGGAACGAACTGGTAAGTTCTAATAAAATCTTTCAATAGCCTCTCCACCCTTGCAATCACTGTTGATTTATATAAGTAAAACCTCCTTCTTTTAAAAGCTTAAAGGGCTCAAGAATTCAGACGACAGTTGAGGCATATTTGGTTGATAAATTTGATCCTCATCGATAAACATTTAGGAGCATATGATTTGCTTTCTGAGGTTTGTTTCATTTTCTTATTTATAATCTACCAAACATTTTTCCATTTGGTTACATATTTTTTGAATATTGACTTGGCTATTAATTAGGGTGACGGGAATGATTGGATCCCTAGATTATTTTTGCTAAACCCCCTATTGACAAGTCAAAGGTTATTCATTTTTTGTGTAGGTTGGTGAGTCTTTTGTTGATAGTGAACTCACCATGATTGTCTCAGCTCTGCTGAAAAGGTCTTTTAAGGATGAAACTGCAATATGTGTGTACGTCTCTGCATATATATTTATATATTGGTTGTGCTTCTTCCCAACTTTCAACTATTAAAATTCGTAGGATAATCAAACAGGAAGAAGAAGAATAGTAAATTTGTTTTGCTGGCCGGTATGATAGCCATGTTTATTTTTCATGCCTATTAGAATATCACAAGCGGATCAACTAACAAGTTTCACCTCTCTTTTTACTTGCTTTTGAAACATCTTATAAATCTTACAACTATTTGCTGTTATGTGAATATTGAACATTATGTATTGATTATGGGTTTTATATCTGAGATTGTTGTGTTTCTTGTGTTGGTGTACGGAGGTTGGTTTGATATGTTCTTAGTTTGATGCGTCATTGCTGATTTTCTTGGTAATATTGAATTCACTTCATTGTTCTTATTTAAACATCTTTATCTGGTTAAGTTTCATGGATTTATATGAACTAGAATAAAGGGGAGTTTTTATTTATGTGTGATGGCCATTTTACACTGAAAACTCCATATTTCCATTTGAATTTACTTTCTTTCAAGCATTTATTTGACTTAAGATTTTATTCTTTTATCCCACGCTTCTATTCCCAGTACATGCAAGTACTGAAAAAATGAGTATATGCAAATGTAGATATTATCGACCACGTGTGATCAAGCATGGTCAGTATTCCAAATTATTTTAAGACCTTTATAGAGTATTGGCAAACTCGCAGTTTGACTTGCACATATTATGTAAAATTTTATAACTATGGCATCTCTTATGATTTACAATGAAAACTTGACACTGTTGTTGCCATTTTTACCGAAGGAAATTATTCATGAAACGTGCATGTAGTCCCATGTTGTCAAGATTTTGCAGAATAAATTAATATTCATGCCGTTGAAGCAGGTCTTTCAATCATACACCGATCAATTAAGCAATGAACATTCTATGCCTTTGATCATTAAAAGTTTCAACAATTTATATTTGTAATTAGTGTTAAAAACCTCTTAGAGGTTCTGTTGCAAAACTTTCTATCTCATGTGATTTAAATTGATGCACCCCACGAGGTTTTATTACAAAACCTTTATGAAGTTTTTGAATATTTCCATATTTGTAATAAACAGTGTTCTCGCCTAGGCGCGAAGCGTGGGTAAAACATATCGCTTTGGCAAAAAGCGTAAAAAAAAGTGGGTCAATTCAAAGCGTTGACTAATTAATCAAAATTAAGTGCGATTAGGCGGGCGTAGGCGTGAAAAAAGCGTGCTTAGGCGTGAATTAGGTCTCATTTTTTTAATTCTTTTTCTTTTTTTCTATTTTATTTTTATTTTTACTGTTTGAGATCTAATTAAAATTAGTCTCAAATTAAAAAGTTAATATAAATATCTAAAATATCCCGAAAAGTATAATTTATCATATAAGAAATAAAGAATGAAGGAAAAACAAAATATTAAAGAAGAGAAGTAAAGGATGACTTATGTGAGAAAAATATAAACATTATATTTTGAAATTGAAGTAAAAGTCATTTATTGAATAGATATACTTACAATTTGTCTTTTTACATAATTGGTATATATTAATTTCAACTAACTAATAGTTTTATATTGATTTTAAAAATAAAAAATAAAAAAATAAAAAACGTTTTTTAACGTCTAGGCGCTGCTTATATGCTTTTAAGTTTACAATTTTGAAGCTTTGGATCAATGTTTTTTTATGCCTTACGCTTTTTAGAACACTGATAATAACATATTTCACACATGTATTAAGTTTCCGTCAATCCATGTACGATGTTCAAAATATGTTCTAATAACCTCATGTGCGATTAGAATCGTCCTCATTATTTTTTCTTTTTATTTTGGTATTAAAAAAATTAGTTTATTGAATAAGAAAATATACTTCCAATAAATAAAATCTTAAAAAAATATAAACACCGATATCATCATCGGTTTTAAAAAATATATCATCTTGATTAATAATTTTGCTTATGCAACCCGTCAATAAAATTTTACGTGCTTGAACTAATATAAGAAAAGTTTAAGGGGTCAAGATCGGAAGAGCGTCGTGTAGGTTTACATGTATGGAAAATTTTCAAAAACTTTTTCAATGTTTTGTAAAAAATTTTCTATTTATATGGTATGTATAGATAGATGTCACGTATATTTCAAATCTAAGTCATGTCCATTTCAAATTCACATGACATGTATTTATGTATACCATATGAACTTCTACAAGAAGTTCTTGAAATGACTCACACACGCGCATATATATATATACACACACACACATAATATATATACACACATTGACATACACTAGCTCCTCATATATTAAAATAAATATATCAAATTACATTAATTTCCATGATTAAATTTCTCTATGAGTGCACGGGATATTTTCTTTTCCGATTGGCTGAGACTTCATTTTCTCTGGTTCGAGGCAATTCATGCTTTTTGAGTATGAGTTCAATTTTAGCAGTCATATCCGCACCCTTCAGGAAGAATTCGAAGACGGGTGTTTTTTCTGATTGTTGCAGGAATTATAAAGAGTGATACAAGCATTTTTTTTTTTTTATATTTCTTTCTTCTTCTTCGATTTTTTTTATTTATATATATATATATATATATTTTCCTTTTGGGTTTTAGTTAAAGGCAACAGTACAATATTTTCTTTTCCATTCGTCTTATGATTACCTTACTGGAGTAAAGAAGATATCCAAGATGTAAAATTTGTAAAATATTCAGTCCATACGCATTATTGTATTTGACTTATTTAACTTAACCAATTTTTTTTTTTTTTTTTGTAATTTATTTAATCAATGTTTTTTCAAAAAGAAAAATTTTTGAAAGTATCCTGTCATGCAACGCATGGGTGAGATACTAGAAGCAAACTATTTTTTGCCATGACTTGGTTAATTAATTTTGGATTTGGATTCTGTTATGTTTTTTTAAATAACGTAGGTAAACTTCTTATTAACTTAGCTTGGTTTAAGGATTGTCTTCTCTGGTTTAAGGATTGTCTTCTCTGACATTAAATTCCACCCCCTCTCTCTAAAGCTAATAATTTGCTATTAAATGTTCAATTAAGCGAAAAAGCTATTATTTAATTCATTTTGAGAATATTAACAAATGTTTTTTTTTTTTTTACCTTTTTCTTTTTTTTTTTTTTTTTGGATGAAATTGAAGTATGCTTCCCGAGTGATCTTTGAGATAGCTTTTAATCCGGATCATTCCAAACTTGGAATGGTTATTAATAAGGCTGAAAGAGTTTGCTCAATAATTCTATAGGGTATGGTGTCGAGTTTGTTAATCGAATATGCAATTGGTCTGCTCACGATCTTGACAAGTCTTCTTTTGCCTTTTGAAGTCTTTGAAAATGGAATGTGGCGCCAGAGTTCCTCTTAGCTTCAATTACGTATGATGCTTAGAATGGAATGCAATAAATTTCTATTCTCAAAAAAAAAAAAAAAAAAAAAAAAAGAAGTTTATTTGTTCAATTGTTCATGCTTAGGTCTTAACTGCAATTTACATAGATTTTTTATATCACTATTCCTTCCCGTGTATCGTAGGGGTGGGAAAACTAGTCTCATCTTATTTAAATGAAGTTTGGCGTGGCTGTTAACGGCAAGTGTCCGACATCAATGATCAACATTCCATAGTTAGCGTCAAAAGTGCCACCCCAAGTTTATCCCTTCATTTCTTCTTTTTGACGAACCGACTGCCACTGTGTCAAGGCTGCCACCCCGAGTTTGAGGCCTCGATATGCCAGGCTGAATCATTTCTTACTGCCAAGCTAAGGCTTTTAGCACTGAAAGTGCAATTCTTTGCAAAAGCATGTGGAAACTGATTTGCTTCAAGTGAGTTTCGCATCATTAATTCCAATAACCATACAAATAATACTTAATGTTACAAAAGCAACTCCAAAGTCAGTACTTTGGTCGGCGCATTTGAAAGATATAACCCCAGCTAATATGATGGGTCAAATGATAGTTAAGTTATTTTATTTAATTCTTCTAAAAATGTGCATGAGATTTTTCATTTCACTCTCCCGTCTTATATGCATAGCAAAAACGTGCTGGTAAAGTGATTATGCATAGAATTTCTTAACTAAAGTTTCAAAATGGCCATTGATTTTGAGGTATAACGTACGTAAGAAAATCGAGCAATGACGAGGAGAAGAATTTGCTTATCTTTAATTTGTGACACGAATAGACACAGTTGAGCATAGTGGGGTTGGACATAATGGCTTCTCCACTCTCCAGGACATTCTTCACCATTCAATGTTGACAAGCCCTGACATTACCAATTAAGAATTTCCATGAAGACTATTACCGAGCTAGGACCATCGCCGAGTTGAGCTCTCTGTATCTGCCGAAATGAGTTTTATGAGAACGAGGCCACTGTTTCAAGTACCGGGCTGAACCACCCAAAAGTTTTTTAGACTGAATTGGGTATTGCATGAAGTCAAACTCAGCATAGAAATTTAGATTGCTGGCCAAATCTTGATCTTGAATTTGCCAAAATAGTAAAAATGTTGTCAACTTGAAAACTATCTAGGAACTTGTGCTTATGCAAGAAGGTATATATCCAAGATAACAAGTAAAGAATGAATGAATTACATGTAAACATCATAAATATGTTCACTTCAAAATTTAATTAAAAATCTTGGAATGAAATGAAAAGGGAAAAAATAAAGAAACGAAAGCCATCGTCTGCTCGGCTTTGCCATCTAGCTAAAGATGGTTGATTTTGATTCATTTTATAATCAAGTGATCAACAGATTGATTCTTGCTCATGGTAGAAATCCGGCTGTTAACCGGCCCTCCTTTTAGCACCAAATTGTTGATAATAAATTAAACTGGAATTAACTAGACATCGACAATTGATTAACCTTTGATTAAATTATTTACTTTCATAAGAATACATACTCAAGATAAGGAATCATCAGCTTTTTTTTCTTCCTTTAAATGTGTAATACACTCTCCTATTTATAGTGGGAGGTGCATGAAATGTATTTGTTACAGGTGTCCAACATGTTTGACATGTGGCAATATATTTGTTACAAGTGTCCAACATACTTAACATGAGGGCCAATAACTAAAGTACACTTGAAACTCAAGTCTTCCTAGTGGAGTGCAAAACTATCATTGATGTGACCAATTCAGTTCTTGAAGGGTGTGGTCTTCTACTTTAGCTCAGTTCTTCCTAGTCAGTGAGGCACTAGGTCAGGTCGTATGATGACCTCGTAAATGAAGACTTGGATCTTGGTAAGTATGAAGAAGACCTGATGAACAAGACCTGGATGGGAAGGAGATGCGAGATGAACAACTTATGCTTTACATGTAGCTCTCCACAAATGAGACCTTGGTTATGTTTTGTGCAGCTATCCATAGGTAAGACTTGGTTTCTGGTTTGGACCACGACTATTGACCTTTTTTAGACCATTGGTTGTCGACTTGCTTCAGTCTAGCTCAACTTGGGTAACATTCCAGATTAGTTCGGGAAACATTCCAGATCCGGTACAACAAGAGTTTTACCTTTTTGAGCACAACCATAAAACGGAAACAATTTATCACATGTCTTTCATTTTTTTTAAAGACTCGCAATATCGTCAATGTACATTATATATTAGCAAGTAGAAACAAAGTTAATTAGTTTTGCCTCTCTTGAGTCCAAACTTGTAAGTCTTGCTCGGGTGACAGTTAAAATTATTGTCACCCCCAAACCCATACTTGTTGTAATAACATGGATAGTCTAACTGCTTGAATTCCACTGCCTCAATCAGTTTAAGCCCGTGGCAAGAAGCCATGGATTCCAAATTCCATTCTTTATGGAAACCGTAAGTCTTGTGGGATATGTGATTTTCACCATTTTCACTCAGCATCTCTGCGGCATTCTTCATAAACAAACTCACCAGTCTCTGGTGCATTCTGCACATCAAAACATAGACGCCCAATTCACTCTCAAATGTTAAAATGAATACCTTTTACAATAATGAGGTGGATCCCGCTGACACTAGGATAGCAGTAATGTGTAAAAAAACTATGAACGAACCTTACTTGAGCTTCGCGGGATAAATCCTTGAAAAACCCTGCCAATGGGAAGTTGAATATTATGCAATCAAATGCAATTTTTCCAACCAAAGGATGATTTGCAATTTTGGTCGCATCAATTCCATGCATGACTCTACCCCCCTACTGGTTAACTTATGGATGTTGTTCATTGCATGCTTGTAATTCTTCTTCAGAAACTCTGAAATTCAAAGAAATATCTACATTAATTTCATATATTGAAAAAGGGTTTTGCCCAGAATTGTTGTAAAAGAGTTTCTTTTACCTGCAGAATTAAGAGAAGTTGCAATCATGTGAAAAGCACAGCCAAAAGCCACAGCCAAACAAGCAGAGAAGGAGAAGTCTCCTTCCCCAACAAGAAGTATCACGTGGTTACTGTTGTAATGCTTTATCCATTTCCCAGCTTGATCATAATCATCATCATCATCATCATAATCATCACAATCATCATCTCCTTCCCCAACAAGAAGTATTCTGTGCTTACTGTTGTAACGCTTTATCCATTTCCCAGCTTGTGAAACCAAGCTAGTTTTCATCTTTTGATGATGATGATGATTCATAATCATGATCGTCATCATAATCATCATCATCATCATAATCATGATCGTCATCATCATGATGATGATCATCAGCATCAGATTCAGGGCTCTGCTCATTTACCTGGCTTTCAGTAAAAACAGTAGAATCAACTGAGTCCAATGCGTTTACGTGGGCAAGAGAGGGTGCCAAGGTAGAGTAGTTCGAGCCTTCTTCCCAGATATCTTCCAAGATTGTAGAAAAAGGAACCAGTTGTTTAGCCCTGTGCCTATCCAGTTCAGCTCTGTGCTTATGCACATCTTCATCTTCTGAGGATGAATAATCCCTCTGCAATTCCAGATATGAAGGAGGGACATAATAACAAGTAGAAAAACCAAAATGGGATTCAATTTCTGGCTTGGAAAGATCCCTCTGTGACTCCAAATCTGCAGGTGAAACACATAGAGAAGGAGAGGAGGCAACGTGGGCCTCATTTTCTCGGTTCAAATATGTAGGGGATTTATATGTGGCAACCGGGCTTGAAATCTCTTGAACAAGTGTATGATATCTGCTTGAAATTAGAGGATTTTTAACTCGAATTAAAGGGTATGATTTTCTTTGCAGAATTCCCATTCCCGATCTTCAAATCTTTTAAGCTCAGCTGCAGTAAAAAGTCCAACAAACTGTGTGGTTGTAAAGTTGAGTTTCTGTCACTGTAAATCTTCTTTACTGTTATAGATGTCCTTAAGAGAAAGATAAAAAGGATGACTTTTCTGGTAATTTATGCCAGTTCCCAAGAATGAGAAACAATATCTGTACACACAAAATGTACAATTTTTGTACACAACTTTTTATATTTACTTAATATCTTTTGTTCCATTATCTTTAAAATCACAACTTTTAAAGAGTGTAAGTAAATTCATAAGAGTGTGTATAAAAATTATACACTTTATGTGTACAAATAGCATTTCTCTCCCAAGAATTGTTTGCTTGTAGAAAATTGTGAATGAGAAAAATATATTTCTACTTAAAATATTTACTTAAAGTTTTACACACATGTATATACTATGTCATGAGCTTTGATTTAAATATAATATGATGGATATGAAAATGAGATCTTATCAAGTGTTCAATGTGTAAGAAATTAAGTAAACACATATCTACAAATAGAATAGTTCGAATGAATGAGGCACTGCAATCCTGAAAAAACTATGGAACACACTAGACTGATGATGCATATCACTTCATATGTGAGATCTCGTAACAACACATCAGATTTTTGGTACTCGAATGGATGGATTCATTTAGAAATAAAACTCAAGTGTTATTAATTGAATTAATTACCCGAAATACCACTATACTTTTAAAAAGTTATCTCAAATGTCATTGTACTTTAAAACTTACCTGAAATGTTATTGTACTTTTAAAAAGTTATCTCAAATGTCATTATTCATTAAAACTCACCCGATATGCCACTAAACTTGTAAAAGTGCTATCTTGTTTGCCATGTCCATTAAAAATGTAACGGATTTGATGACATGGCTTACGGAATTTACCACGTAACATCTTGACTGTTATTTTTTTTACCGGGTGTTGATCGAATGGCAAATCAGATAATATTTTCACGAATTTAGTGGTATATGAGGAAAGTTTTATAAAACTTTATAAAATTTTAATGCCATTGTACTTTATAAAACTTTTCTCATATGCCACTAAACTCATGAAAATATTATCTTATTTGCCACTTTGTAAATACTTGGTTAAAAAAATAACGATAAAGATGCCACGTCGTAAATTTCGTTAGTCATGTCATCAAGTCTGTTACATTTTTAACTGGAGTGGCAAACGAGATAACACTTTTACAAGTTTAGTGGCATATCGGGTGAGTTTTAATGAATAATGACATTTGAGATAACTTTTTAAAAGTACAATAACATTTCAGGTAAGTTTTAAAGTACAATGACATTTAAAATAACTCTTTAAAAGTACAGTGACACTTCAGATAATAAACTCTTATTAATTTGTCGAATTACAATATTCTGAGGAGATTAGTTCAATTAATAGATTAATCAAGTCCGGACTCTGTATGCGCTTGGAAGTTTGGAACTTTTTACCTATTAATTAATAATATGTAATGTCATCTATCTATATATTAATTAATCCATTTAAATCTTGTTATCTTTTATATCACGATTTTCTCGTTTTTTTATTTGATAAATTTTACGGTAACTGTTTATTTTCTTTTTAACAAAAATTTTTGTGAAATAACTCAGAGAAGGCTTGAACATATGACTATTGAGTTTAACAACTAAACCTAACTATTTTGCCTATTTGTTTTGTTTGTTAATCTTTTTTACTAATAAATTAAAATACCAAATATGAAACGTCAATTCTAAAAACAAACACTAATCTATTATAATTCGTTAATTCATCACCTGTATGGTGTGTATTGGTGAGTTTAATTTTATTTGAATTTTTAATGCATTTTGTATTTTTTTTAAATTTGGTAGTTTTATTATTATTTTTTAAAATAAAGCGGGTAAAAAGTATTTTTTTCTATTATTGTATATATGTACGAAGGATTATAGGTAAGAACATATGTTGTCTTTTAAATGATCTTGAACTTATGATTACTAGGTCTATTGAGCTTATTGATTCAATTAATGTATACTTGTATTTTTATATTTTGTACAGGGATTTAGATATTACAGATTTATGTTTAACTATCTAATAATATATTTTGATAAGTTTGTTGCACAGGTGGATTAACTAGTATGTTACTATATGGATAAAATGTAGCCGAGTTTCTTCTCCAAATTCTCTTCATTTTATGTGTTACTGCAAAACTTTAGAAATAAAACTCAATTGTTTGGAAAGAAAAATCTCGAATTTAAGCTACAATTACGAAATCTCCAAAAATATAAGAGTGAATCAAAGTGATCAGCTGAGCAATTTATCTGGAGTTCTATTCCTACACCATATATTAGGCACGTTATGGCACCATATGAGCCATGTGTCGTGCATGTGGTGTGCGCCAATGTACACTACATGGCCCATATGACACCATAATGTGTCTGATGTATAGTGTTAAATTAAATGATATTTATCTGTACTTCTTAAATGTTAAAACACGCAAAATTACCCCACCGGGCGTCAATCAATTTAGCTTGCAGTAACACCAGCATCTAGGTCTTTCAAATAAAGAAACTTAATTAAGTAATTATGTTTCAGTTTTTGAACAAAAAAAAATGAAGAAAATTCCGAACGAAAATTTTTAAGCTTACCCAAACATGCAGATTAAAAATTGTAAACAAATGAAGTAAAGTTTTATTTTATAACCTCAAAGTGGAGCACTTTAAGCCACAGTGATCATCAAGCAAATAACCGATCAAAATGCACTTGACTCCACCAGATAATAATCCAACAAAGCAATCAATCAGAATTCATCATAATCATTTCAGATTCAATACAGAATTAGAAGCATATCATCTGTCACCAGAAAATAAAATGATAATCACCGTGCTATCATGATGATGACCATGGTGTTGATCGCTGCTTGAAATCGGCTGGATGACCGGTCGGGACGGAGATGGTGATCTCTGTTGGAGCTCACTGGTGAAGAAGACCAAGACTTCGTGCCTGTTTGACATTATTTATCTTTTCTATTTATAAATTCACCTACCATTAATTTGATAATTACTTAACATTAGTCACATATTTTAAATTTTAATTAAATTTCCACAACTCATTTTCACTTTTTATAAATTTTCTTTATAAATTCACTTTATAAACTTAACCAAAAGGGAAGGTAAATATATACAAGAACTTTAGTACATATAGAATGATTGATAATTAGTAAGCTTAATAGACTTTAGCTATTTGGCATGGTATGGTCAAAACATCGTCAGTCCGTACAGTCAAGGTCACCGTGTGATATATATACACGCGCAGAAAATAATTACAAAAAAAGGTATAGAACTATGGTATTAGATAATACCGTATGAACATATGATGTATCTTGATATACGTACTACATTGTTGTGATTTCTCGTGTCCCAATGCCTACTATTGGCTATATAATACCATATGATACCATATTATATAGTGTTAGATCACTACTAATAATTATCTAATGAAAAGAAGATTATCTCATCAGATGATTCACTTAGACACAAAAGAATCTTAAATTCTAAAAGTCCACCCTTATTATTGGATGAGGATGAGCACCATCTCTTCCTCGGTTGATGAATATATAGCAACAATACGATCAAAGTGAATAAATTGTAATGAAGTGAATGTAATTGACATAAAGGGTTTTACAGTTGCTATTAGGCTTGGCCGTTCAGATCGGAAGAGCACACTTCATTTAGGTCTTTCTAAGCATAGCCCAATTAATCGACGCAGAAAACTTTCAAACACCCAACCTCGCTTTTTAAAGGAAGCAATAAAATGAAGTAATTAACTCTTATTAATAGGATACCATAACATGTTGACACTCTAAGATAAAATAACATGACTCTTATAATGGACGGCCACGCCCATGTATGCATGTGCCGTTACCATAGACGTCCTCTCCATCCCATTGATAAGTTGCCTTTCCTTTTAATTTTAATTATTATTTTTTTGTCCTAATCAAATAGTCCCACTTTTCCTTCTTTTACTAATTTGGCCTTACTTTATTGAATAATTATAACCATTCCCTAGATTATTATATTTGTCAATGAGTGATTGAGAAATTTAATTTATGAAATTTACCTTTTACAAATATTCTTAAAAATGAGACGGAAATCTTTAATCCAAAAATAAATTATGTCTTAACATACTAATAGTAATATTTCAGAAAATATCTTTTATTAATTCTTGATAACAAACCAAAGAAATAACAACATGCAAGTTAGCGTTTAAGAGCATCTCCAATTGAGGAAGGTTATCTCTAAAGGTTATACACACAAGAAAAATAAAGTAGACCTCATATATCTCATATTTTCTTTTAATTTTTTTCTTTTAATTATTTTTCTCTCATGTATACTACTTTATCCTCACTTTTATTTCTCAAGGTCAACGCCAAGGTCTAAAATTACACCTTCATTTCTACCTTCTCTACTATTATTTTATTATTATTTTTTAATTTCTATCTCTCTCGTCTTTTTCATTTTTCCTTTTTTTTTCTTACATATTTTTTCACTCACTTATTTAATTTAAATAATTATCTTATCACAATCTCCCTCTTCTATCACTTTTATCTCTAATCTTGCCATTAGGATGCTCTCAAATCACAAGTCAAAGGTCACTGGATGGATTATTCTTCAACAGTCCCAATCTGCTGAGGTTAATGTTGTCCAGCCAATAGATGTGACCCACCTAGTCCTACTATGGGAATAGAAGGCCAATAGATCTGAACCGCCTAGTGCTACTATGGGAATAGAACCAGTTTCTATTATGAAATGAGATTTATGACGTAACAAAATCGTAAGGAAAATTTTAAAGACATAAAAATAAGATATTATTATATGAGATTTTTATATGACACACTTATATTAAATAATAAAAAATTAATTATGTAATCACTACCCAATGAATATGTGACACATAAAAATATCCCATAATAATGTTCCCTTAAAATTACTCAAATCGTACATATAGTAAAAAGAGGAAGTAAACGCTGCTTTTTTACTAGGCCATATCATTTTTTAGTTTCATTATGGACTATAGAGCCCAATTCGGTTACCATAGAACGACAATTTTATGGAGTCAGGCTCCTTAGAAAAAAGCCCCCAACACTTCAAAATTGAGCCCCCATGTTAGACAATTGGTGCATACTCATTGCGGTTTGATTAAAGAGTTCTATCTATCTTTTAATAAAGAGTCTTATCATTTACATGGTAGAAATCTAACAAAAATGGCCCCATTTTTGTTTGATTTCTACCACGTAAATAATTTATCTCCTTATTAAGAGCCTTATCTATCTCTTTAGTAAATTTCGTAAACTACATAAGTAGTAAGTTTTTCATATATGTCAAATCAAATGTGAACTGTGGGAACACTATAAGACAAATGAAAGGAGCCTAGAATCCACACGCTTAACAACACTAGCAACGTCAGTTTTTCTCAACTTGTGCTACTTCCTTAAGGGGTAAGTATCAACCTAACATGCAAAAGGTGCAGCAGCCCTGATGTGATAATTGAGTTACCCTAGATCAAGCCTTCGACTTGGTCGACCGTTTCGCCAAATATTCGTCATCTGACCGTCCAAACCCTTAACAATTACAACTTCAAGAAAGTGAAATACCTTCCTTTTTCTGGGCCATTTTGACCCAAAACTTTTGACAAGAATAGCCACGTGAACTTGAGGGGATTTTAATAATTTTATTTAACACATATAATATGCCATTTTAATAGTTGTTAAATTTAACTTACAAATTTAGTATTTAACCACAATTTAAAATGTACTTTTTACTTATGTGGATAGTTAAATTTAACAACACTAATGTAGATGCTCTTAGAACATGTAGGTTTTTGTTACGTGCGATGTATGTCTTACATAAAACACTGTTCTATAAGGCTAAAATTTTGCATTTTAATTTTCTTTATTTTTTTTTTAAAGTTTGAAATGGTAATTTAGTTTAAATCTAAAATTGAATTTTTATACAAGAAAGGAACACCTAAAAGTTTTAGAATTACAATGTAAATAGATCATGTTAAGATACATTCATTATTTATGCAAATGAGTAATACTATTCTTCCTTGTTGGTTTACTAACTAGTTCACCAGTTTACAGTGTTAACCCTAAAATATCTAAAGTTTGAATTATTTAAATGTGCTAATTGACAATTTTATCATGCTTGTTAATATACAACTGATAAACTAATTGGTGAACTAATATAAAAGTTTATCATTACTCTTATATAAATAGATACTGTTGTTGAAACTGAATAGAAATCCACAATTTGTTAAAAAAATTAAAAATTCAAATACAATTAGGTTTATGAGCTATGATGAGACATCTAAAACCAAAACTCAGAACACCAAAATTGGCCAAATCTTTTGGATAAAGTTTGCACCATAAGTTCCATAATTATAAAGTTATAGTCTACCCAAACTCCACATGAGATTATATATATATATATATAATCTAAGATATTAGTGAATATGATATGTATTCATCCCTCAATAAAATATCTAATAAATTATGCAAATCCCATGCTTTCTAATGAATGATTCAAATTCACATCCTAAGAATGTAATTTTTTTTTTGCAAGCTTCTAAGAATGTAATTAGTAGTTGAAGTGAAAATGAAAAGATTTTTGGCTTTTAAAATTCTTGTATTATTTATTACTATACTACTTCCGTTTAAAAAAGGTGATCATATTTTTTTTCACATAGATTAAGAAAAATTTGTTTAACTGTATTGAAAAAGTAAATTTTAACATTATTTCCCTATTATACTCTTTTATTTATTAATTATTTCAATTTAATAATTCTATTTTCTTATAACTATGTACATTAAATTGGGACATATAAGAGGGAAACTGGAACATATTTTTGGATAGACAAAAAAGAAAAATTGGGCAATTTTTTTGGGATAGAAGTAGTAATAATAATACAAATAAATGTATAATAATTGTACATATTTTATATAAATTTTAGTTATTAATTTAGGTTATTTTGAACTTTCAACTGAAAAACTAGATAGGCAGAAAAAGCAATCACAAGTTTCCCATTGATCCAGCCTTTTAGGAGATGATGATTATCATAGAAAAAATTTTTTAAGACTATTCACCAGTCATAACCAATGGGAATAAATCGTCACCTTATTATAAATATATTGATAATAAGAGAAAAAATTTTAGTACTCTACTAGTAGGTATACAAATTTTGATACCTAGGACATCTGCTTTTCCGAGTAAAGAAACTATTAAGCAAATATTTTTAGTTTTTGGCAATTAAAAAAGGATTAGTTGAAAGTATATTTTAAGCTTAGCCAAAGACGCTTATTAATTAATTAATAAACTATAAACAAATGAATACGGTAAAAGCTTCATAAAATCAAAATGAAGTTGTTTTAAGCCATTGTTCTCCAGCAAATTGTCCATATTCTCAAAGACTATATTTGTGTACATAATGTATTCCCAATTCTACTTGCGGCTATCCACAAGTTAAATTTGATTAATTAAATTGTTTGCCCCTATTGTACTTATAGTTAAATTTATTTGATTAATTAATTAATAAAAAATAAATTCTTATGCATGCATGATAGTACTCAAGAATCGGTGCTGTTAATTTAACATTATCATAATTCGGAAAGAAAATTAATCCTTCTTGCCCTAACAATTATAACTAAAGAAACTAATTGATCACATTCACGTAACATAATTTCCTCCAATCTCTCTCTCTCTCTCACACACACACACACACACACTTGCCTTAAAGGAAAGGAGGGGAATTAGTTGAGGATTCATTTGATAGTTTTACACAGATGAAGGACAGAGTGGAAAAGTTTGATAAGTTAGGGGACTCGATTGACAGCGTCAATAAAGTCCCCGATCTAAGACTAAAGTCATCAACGGGCTCCCCCAGTCGGAACAAACCCACCCCTGAGTCATGATAATAACTAAATCCCCCAATATTATGACCATGAATTCCCTCGTCTTAATACGTCTTAATACAATCGATGATAGTAACTCCAAATTTTAAAAAGTATTAACGAGTTAAATACCAAGAAAAGGTTGGCCTTATCAACTATAAGGTACGATACATCAACACACGATAGAAGTCGCTTGTTATCTTTTTCAACTGTACAAATAAACAACCACACCACCAAAAAAGTTTCACCATGCCCTCGTTTTTTCTTTTTCGTTTTTTTCTAAATATCTCAATATCATCAATTTACAAAAACATTATCAGGTAGAAATAAACTTGTCTCACCTATGGACTCAAGTGTCTTTTGAGTCCAAACTTGTAGGTCTTGCTCGGGAGACAATTGAAATTATTGTTACCCCCAAACCCACATTTTGTATTATAACCTGGATAATCTGACGGTTTAAATTTTACTGCCTTAATGAGTATAAGCCCATGGGAAGATGCGATGGATTCCAATTTCCATTCTTTATGGAAATCATTTGTCTTGTGGGAAATGTGAATTTCACCATTTTCACTCAACATCTGTTTTGCGTTCTTCAGAAACAAACTCACGAGTCTCCGGTGCTTTCTGCACATCAAAACATAGACAATCAATTCAATCTCAAGTGTTAAAATGAACACCTTTTACAATGATGAGGTCGATCCGCCGCATGTGCGGCCATCTTTATGTAAGAAGTGTTCCTTTTAATAGTTGAGTATTTGACTATGGCATTTGAGTGAAAGTAACCCTGTAACAATATAAAACTATTAAAAATGTCTCCTACCATCACATTAGCCGACCCGCCATTCGGACTTTAAAAAAAAAAAAATGCCTTTACTGTCATGTGCTCTCTTCTATTACTACTTGTTAATGTGCCAATTTGACATTAGGATGGCAGTAATGTGTAAAAAAACTATGAACTAACCTTAGTTGAGCTTCGCGGGATAAATCCTTGAACAACCCCGCAAATGGAAAGTTGTATATTATGCGATCAAATGCAATTTCTCCAAGCAAAGGATGATTTGCAATTTTGGTAGCATCAATTCCATGCATGACTCTGCTCTCCCTACTGGTTAACTTTTGAATGTTGTTCATTGCATGCTTGTAATTCTTCTTCAGAAACTCTAATATTTCCAGAAAAATGTAAATGTCACATAAATCCAAAATGGGTTTAATTTGCCCAAGATTACTGTAAGAATTTCTTTTACCTGCAGAATCAAGAGAAGTTGCAATCATGTAAGGAGCAGAGCCAAAAGCCACAGCCAACCAAGCAGAGAAAGAGAAGTCTCCTTCACCAACAAGAAGTATCCTGTGGTAACTGCTGTAATGCTTTATCCATTTCCCAGCTTCTGAAACCAAACCAGTTTTCAAACATAATTCCTCATCAGATTCAGGGCTCTGCTCATTTTTCTCATATTCAGTAAAAACAGCTGAATCGACCAAGTCAAATGCGTTTCTATATGCAAGAGAGGGTGCCAAGGTAGAATAGTTTGAGCCTTCTTCCCAGATATGCTCCAAGATTGTAGAAGAAGCCGCCAGTTCTTCAGCCTTGTGCCTATATACTTGTTCATCTTCAGAGTATGAATAATCTCTCTGAAATTCCAGATCTGAAGGAGGAGCATATGCAGCAGAAAAACTAAAATGGGGTTCAATTTCTGCATTAGAGATATCCTTCTGCTTCTCCAAATCTGCAGGTGGAACCCATGCAGCAGCAGCAGCATAAGAAGGAACATGGGATAAAGTTTCTGGGTTTATAAAATCTGCAGGGGCTTCATATGTGGCATTGGGGCTCGAAATCTCTGGAATGGATGTTTGATTTCTGCTTGAGACTAGAGGATTCTCAAGTGGAAGTATTTCATCTGATTTTCCGGGTATTTTTGTGAAGTAAAGGATGGAGAAGATCTTGTGTAACAGATGATTAATCTTGAAAATTTTACACAATGATGCACGGATAGAACGTGGCTCCCCTGAACTTTCTTCATCTTCTCTTCCAGTGCTCAAGAATCTGACGATGCTTTGAAGAATTCCCGTCTTCTTGATCCTCAAATCGTTTAAGGTGTTGAGCTGCAGTAAAAGGTCAAATAAATCGTTCAGAACTATGTGGTTGTAACTTGTTAAGTCTCTAATAAAATAAATCTTTTCTGTTCTCATTTCTAATATCTTGATGAAGATCAAAATGGACGACTTTTCAGGTAACTTATGCACTTTCCAAGATTTTATTTTATTTACTTGTGCAAATTTGTGAATTTGGAACTCCAAGAACAAAATGTGTACTCGAGGAGTTCCACTCTATTGACAAATTTAAAAATGAACATTTAGATTTATGAGACTCAATTTATGTTAAATTGTTCCTCTTGAATACACGTCTTGAAAGTAAAATTTTTTAAGCTTAGCCAAACATGCATATTATTTAGAAAAGCTGTAAACAAATGAAGTCTAAATTTTTATAACCTCAAAGTCAAAGTGAGCTCTTTAAAAGCCGCGGTATAATTATCCAGCTAATAATCGATCAAAATGCACTTTAACTCCACCAGATAATCATACAAAGCAATCTATCATCAGAATTATTTCAGATTTCATTTCAACAAGACAGAATTATAAGCATATATACATGATTAATCACCGGAAAATCAAATGATAATCACCGTCCAATGATGATGACGGCCATGACGTTGATCACTGCTTGAAATCGGCTGGTTGATCTCTGTTGAAATCGATCGGGAATCAAACGGAAACCCAGACGGCGATCTCTGTTGGAGATCACTGGTGAAGAAGACCAAGACTTGGTGATAAAGGTAAATGTATATAAGAATTTTATTACATATAGAATGATAATTAGTAAAGGTTCAAAAAAAAAAAAATGAAAATAAAGTAATCTTTTGGCATAGTATAGTCCAAATATCGTCCTTCCATACAGTTTGGACCAAGGGCAATGTACTCATATTCATATATTAATTCTTCTCCTTAAACAGTATATTATACAATTGAGAATTTATTTATCATTATCTTAGTGTTCGAATTTAGCTCTTTTTAAAGATACATTAGTGGGTTCAACTTGTGTTGCACGTAATTTACCAGTAATTAGGCATTACACGGTATATCATGTTCTCTACCTTACTATAGGAAAATCTTTTATATGATAGTTATATTTGTGTTATTATATTCGTGGATAGTGTGATCGTCTAATAAGAACTATGGGGAAAAATGTTTTCCATACTCAGAGGAGATGTAATACCCCATAAATTTAATATACTTAATAATTGAATGCCCATTCTTACAATCAAAATTCTCGATTAAATGACATATATCCTTAAAGAAAAACATCCTTAATAATTTGACAATTACTGCAAAACTTAAAGTGTTCACTAGTTAAATACCAAGAAAAGGTTTGTACGCGATTGAAATGGATTGTTCATCTTTTTTAGCTTCACAAGTATACAACCACAACACCAAAATAGTGTATACTATGCCCTCGATTTTCATTTTAATACTCTTGATCATCAATGTACAATAATATTATCAAGTAGCTAGAATTAAACTTATCATTCACATCCAAAGACTAGAGCAGTTGCATTCTCTTGTCGAAGTCTGGTAGCGTAACGACGTGCGTCGCATGTAGGAAACCGCCAGACTCTGGCAGGAGATCAAAATCCAGGACTAGAGCATCACTTGAGTCCAAATTTGTAGGTCTTGCTCGGGTGACAGTTAAATTATTGTCACCCCCAAACCCACATTTTGTGTAATAACCAGGATAGGCTAACTGCATGAATTTCACTGCCTCAATTAGTATAAGCCCATGGCAAGAAGCTAAGTCTTCCAACTTCCATTCTTTATGGAAATCGTTTGTCTTGTGGGATATATGAATTTCACCGTTTTCAGTCAGCATCTCTCTCGCGTTCTTCATAAATAAACTCACCACTCTCTGGTGCTTTCTGCATATAAAGAGAATAACGCAGTTCAATCTCATGTGCGTGTTCAAATGGACAACCCTTGCAACTATGAACTAACCTTAGCTGAGTTTGGCGGGGTAAATTCTTGAAAAAACCGGCAAATGGGAAGTTGTATACTATGCGATCAAATGCAACTTCTCCATGGAAAGGATAACTTGCAATGTTGGTAGCATCAATTTCATGCATGACTCTGCTCTTCCGACTTGTTAACTTCTTGTTAACTTCTGAATGTTGATCATTGCATTCTTGTAATTCTTCTTCAGAAATTCTGGGATTTCAGGAAATATATACATTAATTTCATATATTGAAAATGGGTTTTGCCCAGAATTGCTGTAAAAGAATTTCCTTTACCTAGAGAATTCAGAGAAGTTGCAATCATGTAAGGAGCAGAGCCAAAAGCCACGGCCAAACAAGTAGAGAAGGAGAAGTCTCCTTCCCCAACAAGAAGTATCCCGGGGTTACTGTTGTAATGCTTTATCCATTTCCCAGCTTCTGAAACCAAACCAGTTTTCAAACATAATTCCTCATCAGATTCAGGGCTCTGCTTATTTTTCTCATATTCAGTGAAAACAGCTGAATCGACTAAGTCGAACGCGTTTCTATATGCAAGAGTGGGTACGAAGGCAGAATAGTTTGAGCCTTCTTCCCAGTTATGCTCCAAGATTGCAGAAGAAGCCATCAGTTCTTCAGCCGTGTGCCTATATACTTGTTCATCTTCAAAGTATGAATAATCCCTTTGAAATTTCAGATCTGAAGGAGGAGCATACGAAGCAGAAAAACTAAAATGGGGTTCGATTTCTGCGTTAGAGAGATACTTCTGCGTCTCCAAATCTGCAGGTGCAACCCTTGCAGTAACATAGGAAGGAACATGGGATAAAGTTTCTGGGTTTATAAAATCTGCAAGGGCTTCATATGTGGCATCTGGGCTCGAAATCTCTGGAACGAATGTTCGATTTCTGCTTGAGACTAGAGGATTTTTAAGTGGAAGTATTTGGTCTGATTTTCTGGGTATCCCGTGGTTACCGTTGTAATGCTTTATCTATTTCCCAGCTTCTGAAACCAAACAAGTTTTCACCTTTTGATGATGATCATCATCATTAGATTCAGG
This sequence comes from Nyctanthes arbor-tristis, assembly GCA_963692815.1. Taxonomy (NCBI): domain Eukaryota; kingdom Viridiplantae; phylum Streptophyta; class Magnoliopsida; order Lamiales; family Oleaceae; genus Nyctanthes; species Nyctanthes arbor-tristis. The sequence goes on along the minus strand of CAVNYN010287842.1, from coordinate 1,235 downwards.
GCTTTGCTTATTTATCTGGTTTTCAGTAAAAACAGTAGAATCAACTAAGTCCAATGCGTTTATGTGGGCAAGAGAGGATGCCAAGGTAGAGTAGTTCGAGCCTTCTTCCCGGAGATGTCCCAAGATTGTAGGAGGAGGAGCCAGTTGTTCAGCCCTGTGCCTATCCAGTTGTTCAGCGCTGTGCCTATACACGTCATCTTCTAAGGATGAACAATCCCTCTGCAATTCCAGATCTGAAGGAGGGACATAATAACAAGCAGAAAAACCAAAATGGGATTCAATTTCTAGCTTGGAAAGATCCCTCTATAAACCCAAATCTGCAGGTGAAACACATGCAGAATTAGAAGAAGCAACACGGGCTTCAGTTTCTGGGTTCAAATATGCAGGGGATTTATATATGGCAACCGGGCTTAAAATTTCTTGAATGAATGTATGATTTCTGCCTAAGTTATTCCTCAAATTATATTCCTCATTTCTTTTTTTATCTGTTTCAAATTACATTCTTCTTTACTAAGTTAATTTTTTAGTTTTCTAATATACCCTCATTTATGGTGCATAGTAATCAATAACAAAGAACAACTAAAGTGAAATATTAAATATACCAAATGGCACATTAGGAAATGTATTGATAAATTGTACATTTCTAATAACATTAAATGATGTTTTCTTAATCTATGTGAAAATAAAAGAGGAATATCTTTGTGGGACGAAGGGAGTATTTGGTGGTTGAGTTTTTGGAAACTACATAGTACTATTTCACATATTTGGAGGGAAGGTAATAAGCAGCTTACTGGATGGCTAATTTGGGACATGAGTATCAGAAATTGAAGATTTTTAGCAGTGAGCAACAACAAGGAGATGTTGTAGGAATTTTTAATACAAAAAAAGAAAATATACCTTATATTATATGTGTAGAGGTTTTTAGTTGTGCGATCTTGCTAATGAAACATATTTCGGAGCCCAATCTATTACACTAAGTTGTGTCTAATCTCAATTGCTAGGGCCTAGATAAGATTGATTGTAACTGAATTTGTACTCCATATCGTGCATGCATTTTCCTTTTGTTGCATTTTGGCTAGTTTTTAGTTGTGCGATCCTACTAATGAAACAGATTTCGGAGCCCGATCTATTACACTTAGTTGTGTCTAATCTCAATTGCTAGGGCCTAGATAAGATTGATTGTAACTGGATTTGTACTCCATATCATGCATGCATTTTCCTTTTGTTGCATTTTG